>VKKT01001037.1:30887-50110 GCA_008038995.1 Haliotis laevigata
AACATTCCTCAAGACAGCATTCGGCATCTCCTTTCTTCTATGGGCCACCGCTGCCAAGCTGTCATCGATGTTCATGTTAGTCTCACCAGATACTGACATTTTTCTTTGACCAAGTGGTTTTATTAGCCTTACGTGGTTTCAGCAAACACTTTCTGGATATTCAGGTTCTGGAAATTTGTAAAGTGATGATTTTACTGTAACTGAGCAGTGATGTCATGTTTGAATCAGTTATATGCACTCAGTAAATANACTCCAAAACAGCATGTCAAGTTTTTGCCTTTGAACAATATATAAAGATGCCTGTTTGTTGAACATGCAATATGTTCATGTCATCTCTCGTTTTGGTTACGAATATTTTACGAGAAACAATTACATGATGTTTGGCGATGAGTTTGAAAAAAAGGGCGTCACCGATAGGGATATCAAGGCAAGAATATGCGAATTTGTGTTAGTTCGTTGGAGTATGAACCTTCATAGAGTAGAGAGGGGCGTTGGGGTAGCCTAGTGGTTAATGCGTTCGCTCGTCACGCCGAAGACTCGGGTTCGATTCCTCACATGGGGACAATGTGAGGAGCCCATTTCTGATGTCCTCCGCAGTGATATTGCTGGAATATTGCTAAAAGCGGCGTAAAACTAAACTCACTCACTTGTAGAGTAGAGGCTAATATGTACTAACGTCGGAGTGCGGGACGATATTTAAAGCATCCCTGACTTTCTGAAGATTCATATTCCACTGCATTTACCCCAAAAATGTGAATGTCATTTGTCATCTAAATCTTAAGACATGATCCTTTCTTTCCAGGCCGGCATAATCCTAATTCTAGCTCTTCTGGAGAAGCGGAGATTTCGCCCTGAAGTATGTGGAGGCCGACCTGCCTTGATTGTGTGAGCATCACAAAACAAGACATCTTTTAGTCAGAATATCCATATCTGTTTCCATGAAAAAACGTATATCATTCGTCAAATGTATTTCTTTCCAGTCCCCTCCCTCTGCTTGACGGCTACGACAACCGTTTCTCATACGCCGCAGCCTTCGGGGCCGTTACCAATATCATCTCAATTTTTGTCCTGCAATTGACTCAACCCTTCTCCTTCAACTTTCCATTGTGGGCTAAGGGTGAGTTTACAACCTTACTTTCATACAACTGGTGAATCTCGGTGATATGTTACTAGTATTAGCCACTATTGTGGTTCACATTTTCGCGAACACTTGGTATTACCACAATTCGATGGCGTTGCATGGATAATAAACAGATACGATAAAGGCGGAATCTTTCACGAGTTCAAATAAAGTCTAATATTGCCCGGATCTGTTTTATTTCAGCATTGTTGCTGCAGGTACGAATTCTTGAGACCTGCATCGCATGTTTTCCACTGTTTGCCTGTATTTCCACACGACACCAGCTGGTTGGGTCAGTCCTCGGTGTTACCTACAGTTCAATACAGTAAGTTGTGTCTGTTGTTAAGATCTGTCATTCACCAACATTTCATCTTCATGATAATCATCACCACTACATCTCCATTCGCAATCTCCCAAGGCATTGCTGCAACTGGTATTTGTGACGAGGTGAACAGCAATCTGTCACAACTGTGAAGCGTTTTGTTGTCAAGAAGGAAGGTGTGGTCCAACAAACAACACCCGTCTCTTCACATTGGCCCGAACGTCTATCTCTCAATCAATCAAGGCTGGTTGTGTAAATTGGCCACGTTGCCCGAACACCTATAAAACGTTTACTTATCTATCTCATCTGCATCATTGGGCTGGAAGTGTATGTCCCCAGTCCACTCCATAGTTACACCTGCCAAACTTTGGACATGGATCCAAGCCATTTCATCAACAACCTCTACTCTCTTGTAGTCTCTCGTCCTGCTTTCGCTACTTCCTGTAATCTCTGCCAGACTGACCTCACATAGGTAACCTCTTTCAACCAGTCTCTACCACTTCAATCGAAAACATACTGCTACATCTTCCAAACGAAAAAAGGAGTTCAAACTTCAAACTCACAAACAACAGAGCAGATACCAAAACCAGAAACAGAAATTGTGCACCTACATGTAACAAGCAAAGAAGGAAAACTATGAAGGCTGAAGCACCATGGTCAACTGCCAACACCAGGTCCTCTGAATATGGAGGTAACGTAGGAGTACTTTAAACGCTTCCTTGGGTTAACGTGATATATCACCTCGAATCAACAAAACATTATTCAATGGAATTGCAGAAGTCTTAAGATTAATTTGAATGAAATAGAGAATCATTGTTATTGAGCTAAGATATTTTCCACTTCTTATCTAAGAAACCTAGATCAATTTGACAATTCAATACAGTTCCTATAAACTCCTCCAGGCATTATAGCTACAGGAAGCTGTTTTATTCTGGCAAGGCAGGTTATCGCCCAAGGCCCAGTTCCACTTAACACCAAAACTACAAACTGCTGCTTTCAACATCTCATTATGAATTTGTATCGTCAATTTTAACTATTCATGAGTATGGCAAGTCGACTTTGGTGTTGTTCATTTTACTGTAATGATGAAATTATGCATTTTACAGAAAGACCTTTTAACCTCGTTCTATCTGGCTGAAATAATGTTGATGCGACGTATATTTTACCTCACTCACTTACACTCAGTCATCATCATAACTTTCACCACCACCACATCAACAACAGCAGCAACATCATCAGCAGCACCAGCATGTCACCCGTGATGATCCGGGTTACAATTCGTCTACGTCAACCCATGTCCTAACATCTAGGCGCCTAACGGGATCGGATGGTCATGCGAGCTGACTTTGTGGACACATGTCATCGTATCCCAATTGCGTGGATCGATGCTCATGATGTTGATCACGAGATTGTTCCAGAATCCATTTTTTACAGACGGCCCGCCTTATAGCTTGGTATTGATGGGTGCAGCGTTAAGCAACAATCAAACAAACAAAAACATGACTTTTTGTCATTATGGCTTATACATCCAAATTGTGTATACTGCAGCTTAGGCGCTTCGATCGCTGAGGCCGTACAGTTCCACTGCCAGATTGATTCATTACCGACGGTAAGAGTCATAATGATTTATGAGCAAAACATAAATAAAATGCCAGTTAGATTAGTCATATACCCGTGTCCTCAGGTTAACAAGTCAGATGCATCACTTGACACTTGAGGTTAATAAGCACATATGCCATAAGTAATGACATACTATTGAAAGGTCTCGTCAAGGGAAAGTGAAGTATTGAACGATACCCAAAGGCTTAAAGACGTGTAACACTTGATGTAACTGTCCTCCATTGCCCTTGCTAAAACGGATCTGTCATAACAAGGGATAATGTTAGTGCCGTTTAGCCTAAAGTAGTGCTCGGTTGCTGTCCTGAAAACGCAATCTCATTGCATAGCCATAGGACGGATCATGAATACTGGATATATATGTAAGTATCGCTTATAGGAAATACAAGCGGTATCGGTACTCATCTACTGCCCGGCTGTCCTGTGCTTCTTGTATCTGATCTTGAAGTTCCTTCTTGACATCATGGAGTGCTTAAGGTCAAAGACGTACGTCATAACAGTGAGTAGTACTGGAAGTGTCATTGTTTCGTTATATCTTTAGTGTGCCCACTTTTAAAAGCCTATCAAACAAGTGACTCCGTATACCGTATTTTAAGTTTACTTGCATCGACTGATGGTACACGACATGCATATTCAGATTCTGTCAATTTCCTTTTTCTTTTTTTTTTAAAATTCATTCGGTACTGCTAAGCACGTATATGTAATATACCCATTGATTATTCCACTAACTAGAATGACTAATATATATTATTTTTTACACGAAAAGGAGCCGCTAAAACGGGTGTACGGTCACCAGCAGGAGTATGTGCGTCAAGTTCTACACAAAGACTATGAGCCAAGGTATATCGTGGTGTTATGAGGAATACATGAGGGCATGTAGTTTGGGATGTGGGTTACTGGAGACCTGTAGAATTCTTCAGGATGAATAATCCCTTCGTTATAGTAGGGCGAAACCTTGGTAATGTTGTTGTTTCATACACTGCAGAATTTTAACGACACGTTGACTGCAGTATTACGGGTACGTGAATGCATCGTGAATGCAGCGTGATACGATTATTAGGCAGGAACATAGTACCGTAGCATTAGGAACAAGTGGGGTTGTAACATTAAATACTGGCATGTAAAACAGTAGCACTGAACCGGTATATAGACATGCAACATTATAGGGACATGTAAGACTGCTACATTATAGGGACATTTAGGACTGCAGCGTTATAGGACTGTGGCATTGCAGTGATATGTTGGACTGCAGCATTATAGGGACATGTAGGACTGCAGCATTGTAGCAACATGTAGAACTGCAGCATTATAGAGACATGTAGGACTGCAGCATTATAGGGACATGTAGAACTGCTGCATTATAGGGACATGTAGGACTGCAGCATTAAAAACTGGCATGTAAGACAGTAGCACTGAACCGGTATATAGACATGCAACATTATAGGGACATGTAAGACTGCTACATTATAGGGACATTTAGGTCTGCAGCGTTATAGGACTGTGGCATTGCAGTGATATGTTGGACTGCAGCATTATATAATAGGGACATGTAGGACTGCAGCATTATAGGGACATGTAGAACTTCAGCATTATAGAGACATGTAAGACTGCAGCATTATAGGGACATGTAGGACTGCAACATTATAGGGACATGTAGAACTTCAGCATTATATGGATATGTAGGACTGCAGCATTATAGAGACATGTAGAACTTCAGCATTATAGGGACATGTAGGACTGCAGCATTATAGGGACATGTAGGACTGCAACATTATAGGGACATGTAGGACTGCAACATTATAGGGACATGTAGGACTGCAACATTATAGGTACATGTAGAACTGCAGCATTATACGGACATGTAGAACTGCAGCATTCTAGGGACATTTAGGACTGCAGCTTTATAGAGACATGTAGAACTGCAGCATTATAGGGGCATGTAGTACGCAACATTATAGGGACATGTGGGACTGCAAGATTGTAAGGACATGTAGAATGCAGCATTATAGGACATGTAGAACTGCAGCATAACCGGGACATGTAGGACTACAACATTATAGGACTGTAACATTGCCGTGACATGTTGGACTGTGTAACATGATGTACAACGCTGTAGTGGGATGTGGGATTGTAGCATTACAGTGAGATGTAGCACAGTAACATGATTGTAATATGAAACATAATAACAACATGTGCGACAGTAACGTCATCCTGGCGTATAGGCCAATAGCATTATAGTGAGATGTCGGCTGACATTATAGCGCGACTTCAGCATTATAGTAATGCATGTAAAACCGCGCCATACCATCATGTAGAATATATAACAAGCATAGAAACGTAGAAATGTAGCACTTTAGTGAACTTTATGACAGTACTGTTGCAAAACTTAAAACGGCAGCAGAATTGAAGTTTTATGAATCTATAATATACTGTCAAGTAGAACAAATGGTAGCAGAACGTGTATCAGTAATCAATAGCAATTTGGGTTATTATCAAATTATTACATATTTGTGCTCTACCATGTTGCACACTGTATAACACTGTATTTCAGCATAGAGAAGACAATTTGTGATAAATGGATCTACAGATCCGTCCCTGGTTTCAAATATCCAGTGCGAATCATATCCGTGGTCTCCATACTGCTAGTTCTTCTGTACCAAGTAAGTAGGGTGATTATTAACCATGATTTGTGTGTTAATTATGCGACGTTCATCAATTGAACGTCAGTAGAACGGTGAACATTGAAACCAAACACATTAGCACCCGGGTTGCTGTTGAAACCATATCATCCAACATCTAGTAAAAACGGGTAGATGTTTGAAAACATAATATACTGAATACACTAACACATAGTTGGATGTTCTCATTCGTCCTCTTTTATCAGAATAYATGTGGTCMCGTTTCACCCACTGAGAGGAGTATGTCTCTCTCTCACACACACATTTGGGRCCTTTGCTGATTTTGTCCGTCAGGACGAGATAGGAMCTCTGCCTTGGCCCGCCAGGAGTCCAGCTTTCCGTTCTTTAGACTTGTATAGAAAGTTGTGGGTCGCCATTATACAAACTTCTGATGTATTGGAACAACTCCTCCACCAAGAATGGAACGCAATATATCAACGTCAAATTCATCGTCTGAGGAGAAGGTTCATGGATATTATTGCATTTGGCGGACAACAGATATTGACATTGTGCTCATTTATTGATGGTCATGTGATTTCTTGGGGATTGTATACCAGAATCTTGAAAATGACCGCACGTGTTAACGCCACGCGGCCATAGGAATTATTTCCTGTGGGTGTATGTATCCAGATGGTAAGTTACATTGAGGTTTGGATATGTTCGTTTGCTGTTGTTAACGGTAACATATTGATACTATGAAAAGTATTGGGTGTTGCGATACGCTTTCAATGTGTACATAATGACACTGTTTGTTTTGATTCCAGACTGGATTGGGCCTGATCCTCGCTGGGGTTCTAATTACCAAAGGGCTAGAGCTCTACAAATCTAATCCTCCAATTTTCCTCGGTGTACACAAGATATATATAGCGAAGCTCGTAGATATATTTGCAGGTAGACACTGGTTTCGCTTTGTAAAATGTTCACTGTTTTAATTTGTGTAAAGTGCATGTGATACATCAAACACTCACAATGAGATCCATTTTGAACAATAGTGTCACATGTTGACATAGAATTAGCCCTTTGGAGAAACAAGCACTACGTCGCTGCACAATAATTAACAAATACAAATGAGCGGAATCCACGTTCAGAAATAAAAAAAAACGAAAAAAAAGACAATCAAATGATGATGATGTGGATGTATTGGTTTTGAGATTGCTTCCGTTGATTTGTGTGCGACTGCTTCAAAGGTTTGAGAGTTGGTTAGTGGGCTTAGTAGGATTTACGGGTGTTATGGAGCAAAGTGTGTTATGAAACACCATTCTTTGTTGGATGTAGTGCGTATGGTGTTTTGGGGGTGTTTTCTTATTTTGTGCACGTAAGCAGGGGCGTAGCTACCATTATAAAAAAGCCCAGGCTTGCACATAATTGCTGGTAAAGAGGTTGGGCAATCCCTCAATACTATCTTAATATAAAGCTTTGCAACCCATCGGGCTCACACGAAATGTATGGCTTGCTACGCGCCTGGTGGGGATCTGTTGTCCTGTCGGAAGTTTAGTTATTGCCCTGGCTTTGTTTGTGTTTTCATATATGATGTTTATGAGCTGTTTAAGTGGCTTTTGGACGAGGTCTTACATCTTTTTGTTTGAATGTTGGTGTGTCACTGTTAGAGATGTTTTCATAGACGTTTGATTTCGTTCTAACTTAGAGGTAGGTTTGGGCTTATCTCTGGTACATTTAGGGCAGTTTCAGCTTCTTGGTCACCATGGTCAGTATACATAGATACAGTAACAGAGAACACTGTACAGATGGAGAGATGACAATATGACGAAGAGAATAGCGTTGTCCTGGATAGGGGCATATTAATCAATTAAGGCTATATATGTCATTATATGAATTGCTGTGTTAAACAATAGCACAGTTAACGGCACAATTACAGCATGTGAAACACTTCGTTTAACATATGCCACTCGATGTTGTACGAAAGGGAAATATACACAAAGAAAAGGGTTAAGCATCCCCTGATATTTTCACAATACTAAATGGCAAAATACATGTCAGGTCCGCAATGGCCTTAAATGTTCGGACATTCAAATGCCATCTGATAGAACAACCATCTGGCAAGACAGAAACGCAACATCCATTAGCTTTTGTTAGAATTTAATAGCGATTATGTCATGTTATCACAGGTACTGTTTTTACCCCGAAACAAAAATACCCAAAGTATGGAGCTGCAAGTCAATGAAAGGGTGTTGACATTGATACTGTCACATGAAAATGTTCCTTGAAGACACTAATGTACGTCCGCAGTGAGACTAATCAGACCGGGTAGACCCGCCGCGTACCCGGATGACACATTCCACCCTACGTCTCATGCCTCCAGTCAGACGTCGGATCTGTTCTAAGGTCAATAACAACCACTCAGCATGCAGAGCTGCCTCCAACTGACGTAAATTCTGTACTGGAGGGTTCCGTGCCTGGATTCGCCGCCCTGTAATGTCCTACACAGGCTCCAGAGGGTTCAGATCTCGGCTTAACGCTGGCCAGGGTAGAGTTGTCACTGCGTTGTCGTCCATGAACTGAGGTCTTGTAGCAAGTGGATGGTTATGGAAATGAGGGACAACAACTGGTTGTAGGACGTCCCGGATGTGTTGAGCTCCCGTTAAATTGCCCCAGGTGGTGACGAAATCCAGCATGCAATCGTGAGAGAGGCATCCCCACAACATGACAGATACTCCTCCATAGGCAACAGTTGGCAGAATATTCCTTGAGGTATAAGCTGTGTTCTTATGCCTCCAAACACGTGTACGTCCATCAGTAATATGAAGAAGCGGCTTTCGTCCGACCAATGGAATTTCCTCCAGGTCTTCAGATTCCAGTGTCGTCTGGCCAAGCACCATGCCATACGTGCACGTTTATGGTGGTCTCTCAACAAGGGACATTTAATGACTCTTCTGGCCTTCAATCCTGCCGCTTTGAGACGATTTCTGACTGTTCTGGGGTCGATTGGGTAACCACAGTCTTTGCAGCTGAGGACTTGTACTGAAGGGTTCTCGGCGTGCATGTCGTATCAGTTGTCTGTCTTCACGCGGTGTAGGGGCAAGATGCCCTCCAGACCTTGGACGGTCCATTGCACTTCCCGGATGACACATTCCGGTCTGCATGTTTCCGGACTAAACGGCTAATAACAGTGTAATGATAGCCCAGATTCGTCCAATCGCCTTAAAGGACATTCCTGCGGTATGCATACCGATAATCTGATTCCTAGTGTCGATTGACAGTCGTCTCCGTGTCATGTTTAATGAATATGCCTGAATGGCCGTTTCAGCCAACGTTAAATATCCACAAATACAGTTGAGCCATACTGCTTTCTGTGATCCTAGAGTGTAGCATGTTGCATGTGCATGTCACAAGCGACACGAGTGCGATTGTCACACATCACTGGATATATCGTCTCACACAAACTCTCCCCTTCCCACAATTATACCTTGTATCACTACATCAAATAACGGGGGGAAATTTCATAAAACATATCAGGGGGTGCTTAACGTTTTTCTTTGTGTAAGTTCAGAACCTATATTTCATACAAGTTAACGCGTTGTGAAGACTGAATAGTATTACTTCACTGTATGACAATGACGAACGAAAGAACTGATAGGTATAGAAAACACTCACCATTCACGATTTTATTACGCCAAATTACCCATGAACGATACTTCTTGCCAAGAGACAGGATCGCTGATTTTTGTTCTCGTCACTCAGGACTGTATGAACAATTCAATTCACAAACGTGAATGGAAATCCACATAAGTAGTTCTGGGGACATTGTTAATGAGTAAATATGCCACTTACTGCCTCTTTCCATAGCCAAGCCGGTTCACGCATCTTCTTCCTGTGTGAACGCTGCATTTTAATTAGTTCTCGCCTAAAGCGCACGTATAATATCCGCTTCTGGCCGTTTGCTGTTGCAGCTTAATAGACGTGTGGTGCATTTCTATGATTATAGCAACGGTCGAAACGGCAAAATGGTGAATACATACAACTAAGAACAGATCAGTGTCTAGTGTGAGAACAGTTTTACAAAATGGTCTATATTTGCTTTAAAGATAATGCTATTATATATAATAGGTAGAGCAATCCTAAAAGCAGTCAGTCTTTGTTTATCTACATTATTCTTGGTCTGAACATGAAACAGGAGTTTCTTTCTGTTACAATGGACACTAAATCTTTACATTTTAATAGAAATTTACACACATTATACAACATATGTCTTCAGCTTGGAATCATGCTGGATTCTTATGTATGTGTTACATTTCAATATCTTGCAAAAGGAAGTAATATGCCGTTTGGGGACACGTTGTCGGTCACTTTCATTAACTTCACCCAGTTTATCTACCCCTCTTAACCTCTGCGTTTATGAGAAAGTAACGATATTTTTGTGTTTGCATTCAAACGACTCAACACCCATGTAGTCTGTCAATTCTGGAAATAGTTTCTCCATAAGAGCACACTTAGTTCAAGGTATTATATCAGATATTACATATGTACAAGAAAATCTTGTGCCCAGATGCTAATTCTTTATATAAGTTTTTAAAAGTAAACCGGTCTTATAACCACGTTAGGAGACACCTAGTAGAAATGCGCATACATTTGTTTTGTTTGGCTAAATGGTAAAAATCAAGAACTACAATGAATTCAGGTCATCCTTTCATCCTGAAAGACAGATGAACACCATGCCTACCTTTACAAACATTTCATTAACAAAGACATAGAGAAGAGCCCTTGGACTTAATAAAAACAACCTTGTTGTAAACGTATCTGAATGACATTTGAAGCATTCAAACTACAAATGGGCCCATCTGATACAAGATTTAACAAAAGCGAAACGAAACGGTATCCTTGGGTATTTGACTCGCTTGTTTCCTGTTTGCAGGTGTATACTTCGCCACATTGATCGTATGTGTGATTCTCACTTCATTCTACATCTATCTGTTTATGAAGAGCTACAGGTAAGAGATGGATTACAGACGATGCAATTAAATCAATATGTCGGGAAGCTTTGAAAGACCATCATGATTGTGTTCTACTTTCAGACGGCATATGCTGCGAATGTTTCGGGGAAACAAGAGTTTCATTTTCAGTCAACTGCCGAAACCGCACATGATGGTATGTATAACATTATACCCATCGACATGGACGGTTATAAAGGAATACTCCTCTCCATTGTAATACTCCAGGAAATGAATTATTCAATATAGAACCTCAATGCAAACGAATACCCAGTGTTGACTATCCAGAGAAACAAATTCAGCAGCGAAAAGTATATGAAAAAAGTATATCAGCGAGGACACAGGACTGTACTCCTGGGCCTAGAGTGTCGTAAGTGCCATAACGTACGACTATTTTAGCGCTAAGATAGTTTAAAAATCTAGGCCCTGCATAATAGTACTCCTGCCACAAGAAATTAAAGTTTTTCATGTTGTAGATGTGTGGATATAATGAGAATATAATGCTATTCACTACACCCCTGATGTAAGCGAATAGATGACACTAAATGTGTTAACAGAGCTTTTTTGCGTGTCGAGATAAGTTGAGGATTTCCATAGGAGGTTTATTGTACCAGTGTTTTACCTTATGTTAGAATCCCCCAAAGTATATAAAGAATTGAGCGAAAAATGTATCTCCATGTATTTGTAAATGTTTATCAAATAACAATAATACATGACCATGTCCGTCACGCCGAAGACGTACCCGGGTTCGATTACCCATGGGTACAATGTGTGAAGCCTATTTCTGGTGTCCCCCGCCGGGATATTGCTGGAAACCCAACTCACTCACACACTAACTCTTCACCGTAACAAACCAAACCAAATCACGTTCGCCGAACCAAACGTGTAGAAAAGTTGTCAACCATTTCAACGTGTCTGATATGTTTAAACATTCAGTGGAGCAGGACTCGAGACGTATTTTTTCGCGAAAGACTTCATTGAGAGACTTCACTCTGAGGGTGAAGTGTACAGATAAACTGTCCTTGATTACTTGATTATGTTAACGTGTTTTTTGCAGTGTTATATTTTTGGGGAAAGAATGCAAACTGGTATTTTGATTTTCTACTTTCAGGTCTATAGCATGCGCTGTCCTGGATATCAAGTTGCCTACATGTTATTTGGTAACAGCTGCAAAATAGTTTAGTCAATGACATGCTCAATTGTTCCCGATAGGTAGGTAGTAGTGTCGGCTACGTCAACTGTTGAGGCACAGCAGAGTTTAAAGTGAATACGGTGATTTCACTTAAGTTTATATGTGTACATGTTTCAATCCTAGACTTCTGTTTAATCACAAATAAGGTGAATATCTCCAGTTAAGAAAATATTGAGTCATTTTTGCAGTTTCTTCAACGTATCTATTCATGTATAAAGGCAGACCTGCTTTATCCCCCATAACACGAAACCCCGTTAATCAGGACGAAAGGGTACAAAATAAGCTTTTGATTGGATTAACAATTTTCAGAATTTGTGTAGAGTAGGGGAGCTTTGCGAGCTGTCTAGGCTGCCACGCTAGAAAGCTAAAGGTGCCCGTATCAATCCCCACTTGTTACCGGGTGTAAAAACCTTGGAGCTAACATTACTTGCAGGCTCTTTCAGTGTTGTCACAACCCCTAGTGTNCAGTACACAACCCTGTGCACTTAAAAGAACCCACTCATCTGGTAGGTGACCAGATGGTGGACACACGAACACGTACAGACACCTAGATGCTGGTATAGTAATGTGCAGTATCACTGGACAAAATACTGTGACTATGTGTCCCAGTCTACCAAGCTGCAAAGTAGTTCTTTGTGAGGATGAGGCTGTGCAATAATGCGCTGCGCCGAACAGGCTGCATGTGAAGCAAATACTTCCTAGGGAGTTGAACTGGTTGATCAAGCAAACACTCCAACGCCTTGCGCATGTACTAGTTGCGTGGATATTTACACTACATAAATATGTTATAAAAAATGTGTTCCTAGTTTCGTTTATGTAATTGTCTATCTAAATTTACGTGAGTGCGTGCTCGTCCATACATGTATATTTTAAAAAATTCCACAGCTTCGACTATACGCTATGTTTTACTCTACCTATTGGATATCTCGAACGGGTACTACTGAATGCAATATTGTGACATGATATCATATGATTAATTTGGTTGTTATGCGCAGTGTGCTTTGTCAGTTTCCTTCCCTTAACTTGTCCCCTCAATAATTATGTGGATTGTTTTGCAGGTTTTGGATTGCTGTTTCTTGTAATGTTCTCCGTGGTGCTGATATTCGCCTATGTGATATATTTCCTCACTATTAGACACCTTATTTCAACGGTACTTATATGGCTGTTACAACTATTGAGGTAAGCCAACTTAGATGGTCACTACAGCATTGTTTAAAAAATAAGTGAGTTTCATACAGCTTCTTTTCGACACACATGTCCAAAACAGTGACATAATCGTAGTTTTAACGGACCTTTTGGGAATCGCCAAATCTTTGTGAGTTAATAAATGTGTTGTCAAATGTGAACGGCCACCTTCCAAATATACAGCAATGATATGAATTGGTAAGTAATTTACAGAGTTGCTCTGTACAATATATAACACTGATATAATATACAATTAATATTTGTACAAAGGTCTCGTATTGATACTTCTTTTGGGGTCTTTGTTTCAATTCAAATTGATTAAAAAATGATTTGGTATCAGTTTTCCAGCCTTTGCCTTACTGCTGTTCTATCTGCAAGTTATCCTGGCTAAGTACGTGCTCATGCAAGACAAGATCAAGGATACAGATGACACGCCTCCTCTTAATGTTGACAACAGGTAGTGTAACATCTCCGGTCTCAATATCAATATTTACTTTACAGGCTGTATCATACAGTTGGTTGAAAGGACAAGCACAACGTGTGACCATATGTGTTCATGCTTTCACCCTGTAAAATATGTTGACTGCGTCGTATAACAACATGGATTCACTCACTAGACTTTAGAGATACACTCTTCAAAAAAAGAAACGCATAGGTGATTTTGAAAATATTAGACTCATATCTAAATATACTATTTCTTTCCCAAACGTCATCGTTGTGTGATTGCAAACATCTTCAGCGTTAAAACGAGGTGAGTTTAACCTTTTCCCTTGTTTTAGATGGGTTTGAAAGAATAATCGCCCAAACGTCACCAAGAATACGTGCAAAGTAAGCGGAAAAGCATACGGTATCGATCATTATAAAAAAGGCAAACGTTGTGTTTAATTCGTTTTTGCTTGGAAAAGAGGAAATCATCACCCAACGACTTAGTGCCGCCAATCGAAATATGGCACTAGGCCGCCTTGAAGCTGGGGAGTCGCAGTTTGCAGTTGCCCGACATTTCAGCGTTCATCAGAGCACCATATCTCGCCTTTTGAATCGTTTCCCGCAGGCCAATTCCGCTCAAGATCGCCTGAGAAGCGGCCGACCAAGAGTTACTACCAATGCCAAGGACCACTACATCCCGGTTGCTCGCTTGCGTTATCGTCTTGCCACAGCCGTTGATACTGTACAACGCATCCCTGGTTTCAGATGAATTTCCGTCCACACTGTCAGGAATCGATTGCGTGAAGTGGGAATTCGACCAAGAAGACCATTTGTGGCCCTTGTTTTGAGAGACTTCCATTGGCGCAATCGCTTGTGGTAGTGTCGCAGAGTCCGGAACTGCAACCTTAGAAACTGGAGGCGAGTCTGGTTCAGTGATGAATCACGATTTCTTCTTCACCTGCGAGATGGAAGACAGCATGGTTACCGTCGGAGAAATGAACAACAGGTCGATAGATTCGTTGGAGACAGTGCGATGGTGTGGGGTGTATTATCCATCACACAAAGATCTGATTTAGTAGTGGTTCAGGGGTATTTGGCGGCAAATCGGTACATCAACGAAGTACTTGCACATCGCATGCTTCCGATTATGGACCAACAAAGGGAGTTGATTCATCACGACAACGCTACTTTACATACAGCACCCATCACGGTCCGCTACCTTGTTAATTCTAACATCAATGTCTTGCCATGTCCGTCCCGATCACCAGGTCGTAACCCAACAGAACACCTATGGGATGACTTCGATCGACGTGTACGTCAACGTGAAAACACGTCTCAGACTCCTCCACAACTTGCCATCGAGGAAGAGTGGAGAAGAATTCCACAAGAGCGACTTCGTCGACTTATCTAGTCTGTGTCGAGACGGTGCCGAGCAGTAAGTGCTGCCAAGGGTGGCCATAAAAAGTACTGCCTTTGACGCCATCTTGTGGACTCGAGTTAACAGAAATACAACCATACAGGCTGTTGTTGTGTCGCCCAAGTGTTTGTCTTTTGACGTGTGAATGTTCACTTTTTGACCATTGACATTACATGAAGTAATTGCTTTGAAACTTACGCAATAAATTCTTCTAAAAAGGCTTCTGCGTTTAATTTTTTGAAGGGTGTATGTTCCTATGTCAAATGTCTTTTAGCTCAAGTCTAGTTTGGTCATGTCGAACGAATGGGTTCGATGTCTCATATATGTAGGTGTAAAATACGTGAAGCCCAATTCTTGTATTGCCAAATCAATTTCGAAATGATGTTCAGTTGCAATATCCTAAACATATCAAGAAACCATATGCTTTTCACAACAGACACGGTGTTTCCGACAACCGGAACATAAATACTTCCATTTACAGATCATGAAATTACATGTCGAGGACAACGTTCATTAAATCTCAATTATATAATTTCAGGCGGTTCTATGAATGCTTTAATTACTACGCCTTTTTCGGAAATATGGGCATTGGACTATTGTCGTGTTTCTTGAGAATTCTACAAGGACTCATTCTTGGTGTTTTAATGGTTGGACGGCTGGATCAYAGCATATATGCAAGGGGCTGGGAACACAGAGACAAAGGTATGCCAAGGGTTTTGTTTCAGGTGTATCCTATATTTCTGTTTTGAGAGGTGTATCCTTTTTATCTTTTTAAGCGGTATGTCTGTGATAGGACAACGTGTCAGAGTATGAGGATGGACCTTTGCTGAAGGAAAGACCTGTCGTGATATTATTTATCATGAAGTAGTCGTTCAATGACCACACCAGAGATTAACTATCCACTGACACAGAATTCACTTGACGTTAATGGAAAAATAGCCTTGAAAATTATGTGTATGGTTCACTTAAAATTAACCATGACCAAAACATAAGAGTAGGCAAGGAAAGCAACGTTTCCATTTCAGGGTCCTCCAAAGTGCGGGTTAACGTCGTAATTGTAAAATATCAAACGAATATATCTACATAAAGAAACCAAAGTGTTCATCGGCACGCTCTACATTTGATGGATCAAAATGCAATGGCTGTTTAACGTCACAATAACTCTTGGACATGCAGTACCTGTATTGCGGAGGCAGTGGCACGAAAGACGTTTTTAGCTATAACACTGACGTTGTATTCCTGCACTACAATTTTATTTCAAAGTCGAAATTAAATAGAAATTCATTATTCAGTTAAAATTTTGCGAAAGGCAGATTGTGGTACCCATCATTTGGGCGCATCGTGTGATCTAAACTGAAACAAGCACATATCGAAACGTCATTGTGACTGGAACAGGAACACATTCGTGATAGTGACTGGAACATGAACACATATTGTGATCCTGGCATATCGGACAATTCGTCGAAATGCTAAACGAACGAATTGCGTTCGCATCTGGAGGGCGAAAGTGTAGACTCAAGACACGCAATGTTTCTATTTTAAATCACAAATCACAATGGAGATTTTGACGGTCATAGTTATTTTACAACTTATTGTACAACTGGTTAATTTTTTAATAATTTTAGCTTCTCTCTCCAGTATCACCCACGATACTTACTAAGTACTACAGTGATATAAGTACTACAGTGATAACTGTTTCTTCCGTGTAGGCTACCTGTCGTATATTTGCATGCTGCACGTGGAGAACGCCCATAACCACCCCATGTTGAGAGTCTTCTGTGACCTATTACTGACAGATCTAGATAAGGATGGACAACACCAACCATTCCAGAGATCGGGTACGTTTTGGTAATGAATGTTTTGTAATTCGTGTGTTGGTAGTCGACAAACATTGTAATCTTGGTAACATTTCATGTGGACCTGTGGTGGAGGTTGACGTAAGGATGGTTTTACACATGTACGTTACATTGTGGGGGTATTGTGCTATGTTAGAGAATGGGCTTTACACATTATAAGTAGACTCTTCTATTGAAAATGAACTGGCATATTCTGGAACAAAATCAAGGCGATCTGAAAATACAAAGGTGTTCCGGAACGGTTATGTGCGAGTTGCACAATTGTGTATTTTACTTAACATTTGGAATCATTAATGTTTATCAATATGAAACCTTTCTTTTTATTTGAATTAAGTGAGAAGAAATACCAGAGCTTCAAGAAGATGGTACGTGGCTTACACGCTTATCAACAACCCAGAACTTGTTCAAAGACGGAAACGAGTTCTCAATGATACCAACAGGAAACGTCGAATCATCAGAATAACACAAGCAGAAATGGAAGGTGCCGCTGACTGGCCCATTGACGACGGAATCAGTTCCTCTATTGAAGTTGTATCGAGCGGAAGGAACGCTGTCACAAATCACACATCCTCTAAAGTCCGTTCGGTCGTGTGCCTGGACAATACATGTGGCTGAATGCTTGGCCGTCACAGCCTCCACTGACGCCAGTAGCAGAGTTATACTTAACCTGTGAATGAAATAATGTCCAAACAAAATGTCAACCAGCAAATTAGATTGTGTATTTGTATGCGAACGCGCAAGCCAGTGTGTGTGTTCGTACTTGCCCGGATTAAAAGACCAATCGTCGTTTTATAACAATACCTGTAACCGGGTGCAATACCTGTAACCGGGACAATACCTGTAACCGGGGGCAATACCTGTAACCACCTTTTAGCATATTTCGCTATGGCGTTGCGCATGCAGAGCGAACCACCAGTTTCATGTGTGTTGACAAATTATTACAATTAATAGTAATTTTAGTTTTCTTTCCAATGGGTGTCGTGATCATTCTTGTAGTCGGCACATGTGCAGTCCGTTTGATTTCATTTGAGATCGATGAATTGCTCACTAACACAAAATCTAATAATTGCAACAAAACCAAATTTTGCACAGTCACATAAAATCGAAAGACCAACTCCGATAATTTGTTTCATAATTTTAGACACTCGAATAAAAAGTTGTATTATTTACCAACAGCAAATAGTAGATTTTGTGTTAGTGAGCAATTCATCGGTCTCAAATATAAATGAAATCAAACGGACTGTAATATACAGTAGGATGTATTATTGAACAAGTTCAGGCATAAAGTTGAAAACATCAGGAAAAGGCTGTAAAATTAAGGAAAAAAATATCGCATCTAGAAAATATGTACACATTAGTTGTAAATTAAGACGAAATTGTTTTCAGGAATGGATCTGTGTTTCTTTCTAATGTCATTCTGCATTACTGTTGTATTGTACAACACTGGTACACACAATTTGCTTCAACGTTGTTAAGCTCACAGTTTCATGTGTAAGACTTGTCCGTTACTTTCATCATCTTCATTAGATTTGTTATTTGTGATATTTTGGAGATCTTCACATCCAGTCCCTTAAAATGTAGTAACATGTGTATAAATATGTTGTGTTTGATTGAGACTTTAAATGTCTCTCTACACCCTGTTCAGGTTTGCAAATTTAGAAAATAGAAGGGACAAACACTTTCCACACCCATACCAAATATCTGCTAAAAACATAGTTGATTGTACAACTTTGATATCATGAGCATGTGTTTATGAATCACTATCAAACTAGTGACGATACCTTAACATTGTAACCAAATAAGTTTAACCGTTCAGTGGTGAGATTTGCAGGAACCACAAATGCCAGTACATGTATTTGAAAACCAAAACGTACTTCAGGCCGATATGACTGCCATGTTCCAGACATATTTCTCATTTGCAGACTTTATTGCACGTTTGTATGTTTGTGTGTGATGTATAGGAAAAAGAATGTATTACAGAATGCTTTGAAATTTATTATTGCTTTCATATCTATAAAGCAGACACAAAGTAAGGACCAAATCGTAATCAGAATAGTAACTCCAGCATTTCCATGTCCACCTCATTAAAGATGTAATAATATTCGATACTTTTATTATCTTTGCTTAGGCTGTTGTAGATTGAGAATGTTAATCTACTGCATCTTTTAAGTGTGCAATCATCATATCTCAAATGTTATATGTCAACTGCATAATACTGTTACATAATATGACAATACATTATGTACATAAATACGTTAATTAACACCATGATTCGAATTTATTAAATGTAACAAATTAAGGCATAAAGTGGACAACAATCACATAAAGGCTGTAAGATATCGAAAGAAAATTTAATGCTTAAGTGTATGCTGACACGTTTCTTTGGTTTCCCTTTTCTGTGACGGTTTATGAAACATCTAGACATATTGAGGACATAACATAAATGACGTGACATGTAAAGAAC
>VKKT01001037.1:86698-100468 GCA_008038995.1 Haliotis laevigata
CATGTATTCCAATACAAAGTTCCCCAATGTGAGCGGATACGTTTGAGTAGTTTCACAACTTATAAGAACAGATGACAATGTACTACATGAGTAAGCACGTAAAAGCGAGTTGGATGGCCCTATCCGATATGTAAATAAGTTCTTAAATTCACACATTCTCCTGTTTCTGTAGATGTATTTTGACTGATTTTGCATCATTATTAACCGAGTACTAGCCATATCTTCAAATGTAATGAAATTACTGAAAAGATTAYAACATTGTAGTTGACGTCATTGCTTGTTTTATGTATATTTCGCGCAGCGTTCGTTTTCATGCCCAATAGATCTTTCGCTTCGTATCACCTAGACACTTGTTTTTAGTGATAAAGACCATTTGTTATTTGATACTAAAATGTATGAGTAATTCAGTGATGCATTTGTCGCAGCTGAATATGAAATATACGTGATGTAATAGGCGTCTCAATACCGGCCTTCGCGAAACGTGATTTTGTAAACACTGTCCAATGCAATATGGCAGAAAGCGCACTTGGTTCGTGTTGGTGTATTTTCGAAAACATCCCAACCGTAGACACTAAATTCACCGCGGCAGGGATAGAAGCGTCAGTTGGCTTGTTTGGAACAATTCAGCAGGTGCCTGCTACTAAACTATTCTCCTCAATTAATTAACCAATTAAGTGACCGGACATGATTACCTAATTCTAAAATTGCCATGGTAACTGTCTCAGTCTTAGTCTTAGCTAAGATTTTGCTGAGATAGTTTCATGATCCAGTCTTATCTAACATCTGAGCTAAGCAAAAATATTTGGACTTAAGTTTTTTGGGTGCTAAGCAAATTTTAGACTTAAGATTTTTTCATGATACCGGGGCCTGGTCTTTCTACAACTATTTTCTGTGTGACATATGTAAATGTAATCATTTATAATCTCACTGCACTATCGTATCTGAACACCATAGCCATCGCCCCCATGTGTTACTAGTACTTCTCTCCACCGCTGAATAAGCGTTTGCAAATCAAACGTCTCCAATGTATGTTGGTGAACCAATGTTTTCATAACAACACCGATACATAAGTCCCAAAAGCATCAAAGGAAATTTAAACTTACCAGATTTCTTAAACGTAGTCTTTTTATGATTTTACGTTATGCCTACATTTTCCTANAATCGCCAGCAGCTGAAGGGATGGTGTAAATCCAGCTAGGGTCCATGCTGGTATCAAAGGCACTGTAAGTCCCCATGGTCCCTAGTATGGTGACCCACCTTCTGTTGTTGGTGATCTACAGCCTGTTTTATGTTGTATTGCTTCCTTTAGTTCGTCCTTCGTCGACAATGTTTTTGTATAATTTACTTGCGTTTATTATGAATTTATAACTTTGACAGTCACAATGTGGCTGAAATATTGCCAATGTGATTGTAAATTTTAACTCACTCACTCTCACTCAAAACAGCCCCCTCTCATGCATACCATGTCAAATTAGACGCGTTCACTTTTAATGCCTAAGGCGTATATTGTTACTGTTGCACAGAAGTGTTTTGAAAGCGAGACTTGTCAAATCAATTCTCTTCAGAGAGTTGCTTCTCAAAGGCAGATCATCGTTGAGGGGCTATCTTTTTTAGTGTCACTGGATTTTACTGAATTTCTTTCATGCCTACTTGGCAACATTACAGAGATCGCACACAGATTCACTATATAATTGAACGGGATGTGTACTAGCACGTTCGGCATCAAGAACTACTTGAAACGTCATTTTGTCCCCGTGTTTGAAGGCATCACACAGAATTGGTTTTAACGTAATCGCTCGGTAAGGGTCTTTACCCACGACCGTGACGTTAAGTGAAAGGGAAAGTTTATTAGGTTTATCTTCTTTTATTCAAAGATTCAATTTATGTACACAGTTTTGATAAAATGACTATCTGAAGTTTCGGAAATGCTTACGGTAAATCTCAATTGTTGACCTTATAAATCGGCCAAAAAGACAGACTTCTTTGATCCTTATTTATAAGGGGAACATGTCCATAATGATCCTTCTCTATCGCTGGAACTTCACGATCCCTATGCATCAATGACAATTCACCATAGTGATCCTTATTTATCACCAGAACCTCATTACAATGATCCTGATTTAAGCCTATTTAATTACAAACTGATTTCAATCAAAGCACAGAATGGGGAGCAGAATGTGCCTATGTGGAACCCTGGAGTGGCTTTACATTTTCAACCCCTTTACAGTTTGGATGACATCCACCTGTTTTGGGAAGTACAAGTTCTTAAAATTGTCTCGTTGCATTCCTCGATCTGTCATTGGCACGTTCAGTTGCATAGACCCGGAAAGAGATTAGGGTGTTTGAGTCTTTACAGGTCCTGTCAGGAATCAAAGGATTAAATTAGATTCCCTGAATCACCCGTGGTTTGGTTAGTGCGCACCTACCGATATGGTCAGTAGTCTGCAATCATTATAAAATATACTACATGTATAAACATTTCTCAGTACGAACTGAACTAAGAATTAGCAGAAAGCTGAGAAGGAACATAATGACCCAACTCTACACAAGAAAAACATTAAAATCAAATTGACACTAATGACAATTGCATAATAAAAGTGACAATATAAGACATCTCTGCAATGGCCATTGTATACAAAAACATCAGAATAAATGGAAAATGGTAAATATATGGAACAATGATAGTTTTATCTACTGGTTAGCGTGAGTTGGCTGCTTGACAGTGGACAGAAATCACATCAATAAATTTTTTTTTTCAAGAATAAGACTGATTTTGCATATAAAATCAGAATTGTTTATCTATTTGATACTGTTTGTAAACAACTATGTTTTTGTGTGTCATATGGTGGGAGTTTGATTTGTGTTGAAGGTGGTTGTCTCTATCTCCCGTTTAAGCACTTAAACATACCTCGTTAAATAGTTTCAAGCAACTGTTCCCTTTGGAGCGGGGACCATGCCAACTGTACTGACTGGCTGTGTCACCCTGCACCGATCAGGTGGATCATTTATCCGGTCGCTTGCTTGTATGGCTTTTTTAGAACTTGACGGATGACAAAGAGTTAATAGGTAACGACTTTTATTAGAGGTTTACTTGACAACGATATGGGGATCTGTGCCGAAGCTCCGATTACAGCACATGAAGTTGATATCCATGAAGTGTCTGTACACTCTCACCTGTCTTGTCTGAACTGGAGTATTCACAGCCGATTGTGTCAAAGATATGATGTGCTGACTTCCAGGTAAAACGTTCCTTTCAGGAACGACAGTGGTTTCGATTAAACTAAAGTACAAAGTCCCTACATCACAAGATCCATATGACTTCCACTTTGTTCTTGATGTTCCAACTTACAAATTATCCAAATATATTTTTTTATGTAATACCGGCTTTCTAACGCCAGCTAACTACAGAACCAGCGAAACAACATGAAATAGAGACCAACGCATGTGAGCACGTCACAGACCCACACTACAAATACAAGAACAAATACCGTGATACAGTATGGTAAGTTGAGCAATGACACTTTCGGATTTACGTATCATGTTTAAAAGTATTATCCTTTAAAAACCCTTTTAAGTAAACAAGCGGTGTGCCAATGCGTAGCCATTTGCACGGTTAACAAACAAAAAGTGAAGCACTAAGAATTAGATTGTTAAATATTCTTGACAAGAAAGCATACACGAACAAATTTGTATTCAAATACATGTGACCAGTGTATAATTATCAGAGAAATGCAAAATGGGTTTTTATCTCAGTGTAAGATACGCAGAACATTGTCAGAATTCATACTGCAGTTTGTACTGACAAGAAACACGATATGGTATGAATCTATTCATAGGGGCTTTCACATGTAATCTGGTATGTACAACAATCAACGCAGGCAGCTAAATCGATAAAGTGTTATATATATGCAGCATATGTCGTTTAAAACTACATGTTTTCAATAACAGGTGTTACGGACAGCAAAGCTAATTCATAGCAAGTTTGAGGAAATGCATTCCAACAATGGTTGCACTCATAGCTGCCTTCCACCGGGGACTTACCTATAAGTTCCAGTTTAGACACTACAATACATGTCCTGCTACGACGGGACACGGAAATGGTAAGAGTTTGTTTTAATGATTTATTTTAAAATACTTCAAATAATAAAATGACTGTTTCACAAAGCCATGCGTGACAAGGCCATTATTGTAGTCGGTATGACTTTAAAAAAAAAAATGGAATTTAAGGGTGGTTGAAAATACCCTGGTTTGACACGAATAACGTTTTAGACCGAGTGCATCGTAGAAATGTGTCATCATTTGGGAATCTTGTGGAAAATACGCGGTGCCATGTGTTCTTGTGATCACCTTACCAACACATTTCTAAATCTGGTTTTGAGAATAACACTGAATTTGAACATGCCCTTTTGCCAATGGTAAAGATCCTTTTTACGCCTCTTAATACTAATCTTGATACTTAATATGAACATTTTATTGGATATACAGAGTAATAATATCTAGTTCAGAAATGCTATACTACCCATCAAAGCTTTAGACTCACTAGTGTAAATGTAGCTACATACTTCAGTCAACTGTTTTAAACTCGATTTTGCAAAAAATTCCACACTTTTTACACATGAACTGTTGTATTGTAAAACAAATTCCTAACGTTGAAAAGATCATTGTCATGAGTTCAGTAACTGATGAAAATCAGTGAAAATTGTCGAAATCTTAAAAAAACTTTATACCAAAACGCAGCTATTCACATGCACGATATTTGCACATGCTTTTTAGCAATTTGATGCATGATTCTCGTACAATTCACCTGCATAAAATTTGCAGTTGGTTCCCCCAAGCTAGTGGAGAAATTCATCTTTAATGTAACCATAGCATATAGTGAGTGCTTTAAGTGAGTCTAAACTTCTGATGGGTAGTATATGAAACACACCAATGAGTAATTACCCTGTGTTTAAAATAACTCTTACAATGAGTGTATATACCAATTTGAAATTGTGTAAACCTGAGATGAGGAATATACGCGGTATCATGTCCTCTGCAACCATATTCATTTGTTACATATATTTCAAACTCCATTTTCGTCAAAGGAAAACAGAGATATCATGTTAATATTACTATGAATGCCAACAAGGAGAGCAAGTCTTCTGAAAAGAGCATAAGTGGGTAGTCACGCCGAGGAGAAGGGTTTATTTCCACACAGAGATGACCATATTTTCTGTCTCCTCAATACTAATGCTGGGCTCAAAGCGGCGTAAAACCACAATCGCTTATTCACATAATTTTCTCCGACGTAATTACATGCTTACAGAAATGTAAGTTGTAACACAATAAATATGGGTAATTTATAAAGATGATTATGACAGCTTCATGTCACTTAAATTGGCACATACGTCAAATTACATCATTACAACTAAGTGTGGATACTTTAGAACAGACATTCAATTTCAAGTTTCTCCCTTACCTTGCTTTTAACTGGTAGACCCACAAAATTTCCCGTGCATGGAATTTTCCAAAACCAGGTCTTTGAACAATAACCATCTGGTCACTGGCTTAGAGCTTCATTGTGCTGACATAGCACACCAAAGTAGCAAGCGCTCGCTCTTGTGGCGACGTTGAAGCTGACTCTAGCATCTCAGATGGTAGTATCGCTCACAGCTCTAGTCGCATCACGGCGCCTGCAGCATGCCATTGGTCGCTTTCCAATTAATATAGGTGCCGCCATACCGCCCATGAGCCTGTGATAGTTGACACTGGAGACTGTTTCATAACTGGTGTGAGTGTCTGCTTGCCTGCGACGTGCGATGGAATAAAATACTCTTTACAGCATGAACTCATGAGATAAATGGCCTCAGAGTCCATTGCAGGAATACACTCAGCATAGTTTTTGATGCAATGTATGTCCTTAGCTCTTAATGTATCATGTGACATTAGCTATATCACATGTACAGTTGAACGTATCTGTGCTTTACTTACAGATTTACTCATTCTCTACTTCTCTTATAATATAAATCTGTATGCATTTATGTGTCTATAGCAGTATACGTTAAGACAAATCTTGAACCAGACGTAATTACTGGCAGCTTAGTTCCATGCTGGTCTCAGTGGATCTCTTACGGATGATCCATTCCAAATGTCAACCTAATATCTGTTTCAAATGTCGGATGCTATCATTTAGCTGTTCATACATGTAACGTCCTATTCAGTCAAGCAAGAACATCAGGAATGATGAAGAAGAAAAATGTTAATGAGACTATTTCTTCCTGATTCGATATTTTGGATTTAGAGTTTTTAATAATTGCATGTTTGTATGTATATCTGGTATCGTGACTCAAACAGAAATGGTAACCAGCCGTAGACAGGAAAGTAATAGTGTCTCCTTACTGAAACTAATGACTAGTTAAGCATTTAGTATACTCAAGCCAATAATGGTTGTCACCCCCTTCAATTTTTTGTCATTGGAGAGGGGGTGTGGGGTGGGGGTTTGAGGTGTGTTGGGGGTTGGGCGGGGAGAGGGGTGACAACCATTATTGGCATGAGTATATATGATGTGATCTCAGAATTCGAAACACACCAGTTATCAATACTTACCCATAACTACATGAGAATACTCTTTTCGTTCACTCCACATTTGCATGAAATATATTTTAATTAGTAATTGAAAAGAGTAGCCGTAATAAGAAAAGTTAAGACAAATGTCGCACCGATGTTTCATTACAATGTAAAACTCTTAACTTTCTTCGTCTTCAACCCCATATTGAATTAACAAGGTTTCAAGAGTCCGAAGGACCAGGTTTTCACAATGTCTACTATACGTTCTTGCATACCTATCAAGCAAACCAAGTTACATTGGGCGAAAACAATCAAACATAATCCAGTCAGGACAACTGATTAGTCTGACGATAGGCGGAATATTTTAAAACGATTACGGGTCCAAATCTGCTGGAATTCTTTGGGGTTTTTTCAGAGGACTTACACACGCTTTTAAAACTGTTTGATCTAATTTTCCTTATAACCGGGAGGGATAAATACAGCATAAGGTATTTCTCAGTTAGTTAGTACATATGCAATGTGAAACTAAAGCCCTACCACAAATAGACGATTACAAAGAACGAACATAACATGTATACATTCAGATATCAGTACAGCAATATATAACGGGGGGATCTAATTCGGATTTTCATCATAAAAAGCTTGTAATTTACCACTGGTTGTCTGGTTTTAGGGATTAACATCATCTCAGTACGTGTGCTATGATGTTTTGTCTTTAGTAATCATGTTGCAAAATACGATTCTAAACCCAAAGAATCTAAGTAGTATTCGAAGGCCTTTATGGGTAATCCACCGTGTCTAAGTGTACACGCTGAGTAGATTCATAAAACGGTATTATTCTTCAAATTTGAAAATGCGTCTGTGTGTGTAATTATATGTATGTGTGTATATTTATATTTGTATATCTATGTATGCTTGGCTTGTTGAAATTGCTCCATATTTAGCGTATAGAAACGTCAGAAGAAGTATCGCTTACATCAGTTCACGCTGCGTTATGTGACATGATAGAGCATTACGTATCATGAGAAAACATCGTCGATATGTTGGAAGCCATCTGCCTAGTTCTGCTGCCATTTACTTCTTTATAATCACGACTTGTCACCGCTGTAATGTCTAATGCGTTTTTTCGTCATAATTTACATGTTTCATGCTTGTCAGGCTACAACCGCTATTACTGAGACTGTTTTAAAACGTCTTCCATTTCTTTCATGGGCAGTAATAACTGTACTTCACAGAATTATAACGTAGCTCTTAAATAGAACTTGAGTGTGCACAGAGTGCATAAATACAGCCTTGTAGAGATGAACTATTCCATAACCTTTATCCATTCTTGCCGTTTTGTACCGTTAAATATTGTTACATTATTTTTACGCCGCAATCAGGGATAGTCAAGTTGTAAGACAGCGGTAAATATCGAGTCTGGACAAGATAAACCCATGATTGATATTATGAACATCGATCTACCCAAATTGGATACGATGACATAGTCACTGAGCCAGACCAGCCGATCCCGTAAGTCGGCTCTTAAGATAAAGAAGGGTTGCTGAATATCAATTGTAACCCGAATCTTCACGAGTCTGTTACTATGTACACGGGAAAACATTTAACATGTTTAGTTATGAATGATAATGAAATAAAAATGGTTATTTGATTTTGTGGGGTTGTCTTTGGGGTGTGTCTTTTTTTTCGCTTTTGTTTTGTTTTGGATTTGTTTGTTGTTGTTTTTTTTGTTTCTTTGGGGTTTTCTTTATCTATTTTGCCTTTACTGTTTTTATCACGTTCGTGATTTCTTGGTCTAATTCAATTTTCAAATATATATTTTCCTTTGCCAGGCAGATTAGATACACGTGTATCATATTATAGAGGGGTTATGCTTACACCTTTTTGATCCTATATGATTCCTTGATCAAGGCGTTTCATGTGGTGCCATGTGTGGAACCGAGACGTACTGTGTGTAATAAGGTTATCGTCGACTGGAGACCTGATGTACATTTAAATATGAAAAGAACGATCAAAGCCGGGTATTGGGAACTTGAATCAAATCCGCGAGAACTGATCATTAGTCCGAGCCAAGACACGTGGAAAGCTTAATTACGAACATGCCAACAAATTATGCTGAAAATTACGTTGTAGTTGATTATGACAGTTAATGAGCCATAGTAGATCAATCGTTGTGCAGGGGCGGATACAGCTTTTTGAGAAAGGTGGGGTGCACACTATTGAGAAAAGGAGGGGTGCACACTTCATTTTCACCCGAGTTCCACAGGTCATTTAACAAACTTTTAGCACAAAAAGGGGGTTGCGCACCCCTGCACCAACCCACCCCCACCCCCACCCCCACCCCCTCTGGATCCGTCTATGTTGTGTAAATGTCTACATGCCACTCCCACGTCTTTCATGTATAGACGGATGTGTACATGAACGTTTGCCAATCAGCATCATAACAGTACATATTATCCTCATGCGGCATTGGTTTAATGTACTGTTATGGCGTTTACTTCATGTGGAATGTACAGTCAGGATATTTTTATTAATCTGAAATCATAATTGACGTCACTGGTGTTCGTGTACATATGAGAACAAGACTAACATTACACATACATAAAGCCAGAGAAAAAAATAAATATTAATCTTTCTTTGATATGTAAAAGGTTCTAAGGCACATTCGATATTTTCTGTTTAACCAGAGTCGTTAGATGTAGTATTTCATACAGGAACAGATTACGGGTTACATAAGATGTAAAAACAAGGCGATGTTTACACAATTGTTTTATACAGACGACAAAACCATTTCGATAATGATAAGATGTACGTGTTAAAGCACAGGTCTTTGTACTATATCAAATACTTGCGTCCATGAATCACTGTTAAATACTGCAAAGGTGAGTGCATCGAGTCGCTCCGATGGCACCTGTCACAAACACATGCAAATACATGTCAATTTGAAGAAAAAGATAAAGTACCTTTTCATGCGAGAGTGCTTTTGCTGTTAACATGTTACTGTTACCGTAAGATCTATGATCATGTTTTTTTACTTATGCTACTAGGTTATGTTTGTTTGTCTTTTACAGTGAACAGGAGGCGGTGGGGTAGCCTAGTAGTTAAAGCGTGAAGTCGTTACGCCGAAGACCCGGGTTCGATTCCCCACATGGGTACAATGTGTGAAGCCCATTTCTGGTGTCCCCCGTCCCTTGCTGGGATATTTCTAAAAGCGGCGTAAAACCACACTCACCCACTCACTCATATTGAACAGTATAGGGCACACGCGTCACGCGATAAAGTGTGCAAATTCCATCCTCGATAATCTAATTATAGTGGAGATTATCGGAACGTATACCCTGGAGATTATCGAGCATGGCAAAATTCATGATCTTGATAGAACAACCGAGTTGAATGTTTCGGTTGAACACCACGAATCTCTGTAAAATTGTGAATTAGTGCATTTAGCCACACTTTCTGAGTGAGTGAGTGAGTTTGGTTTAACGCCATTTTGCATATCATTTTAGTCATATCATTCTGTGTTAAATTCATATTGGAGCAAAACAGGAAGTCATGAAGGTCTTGGACTTTTCCCACGTTATTGAAATTCAGAAAGGTGGGTACAAAGCTTACTGGCCCGGAAACATGATCGGCGCGAATCTTAGATTAGAACAATGATCCGGTTTCTGTCACGTTCCATAATTAATAGCTGTTACGCCCACCTATAATGTCAACATCGAGGTAGAATCATCAGTAATAAAATACGTGACAGTACATGGAAGAAAAGGTAAACAGAACTCTTGTACTATATCCCTATTGTGCCTTGGTAAGTGTGTGAGTGAGTGATTTAGTTTTACGCCGCACTCAGCAATATTCCACCTATATGGCTGTGGTCTGTAAAATTGTCGAGTCTGGACCAGACAAACCAGTGATAAACAGCATGAGCATCGATCTACGCAATTGGGAACCGATGACATGTGTCAGCCAAGTCGTATAACAGACATATATTCACTCTGCAGAGTTGCGACTTTTATAAGTTTCTGAAACCTTCGGTCGACGGTGTTAATCGCGGATTGCACAACACATATTGTTGTTTTTAAGCCTTCCACGTGTTCGTTGGTATCACTGGCAGGGGGTATTTGTTCAGGCTTTTCTCTCAAATGAGTCGGACACTCTTTGATATATCTAATATTGTTGTAAGAGTCTGTGGCATTAAACAAGGATTGGTTGTCACGGATTCAGTGTGCTGTGTCTCAGTGGACTGTCTATCTTAGACTGAATGTTTCCCTTTGATAACTGGCACACATTCTGAGCAGTACCAGCAGCCTCGTATATGCATGTCCGTCGCTTTATAGGTACGATAGTCTAACAGTCCAGCATGCGACTTTAAATAGTAGCGACAAAACCCTTTTTTCCACAGCCATAAGGAATCTCTGTTAAAAGTAGACTCGATTGTTGTACAATTATGGCGATATTATGACTATAAATCTGTTTCATCAGTTTTGCAGAGGTACTCCAATTCACATGACCTTACTTTAATGAGTTTGTTTAAATATTGTCATAAAATCACAAATAAAGTGCAAATACGACAGTATTAACAGAATACTGAAACCCTGTATTTACTCTCCTGAATATTTGTAACGTCTGTATACAACGAATCACTGGATTGTCTGGTCCAGACTCGATTATTTACAGACCGCAGCCANATAGCTGGAATATTGCTGAGTGCGGCGTAAAACTAAATTCATTCACTCACTGCATACAACGAGACATTGCGTCCAACTAATTTTTAATCTGGACATATTTGAAAGCGGTCGACTTCACAAGTACGGTGTAGTCTTGAATATACGGTGTTACTGAAAATATATTCGTCTTCAAGTTACTGTCGCGTCAGATAAGATTGACATAATTCTCATTCGAATGTCATGTATGAGAATTGGTAGCCGTATTGCATTAATAAGGGGCTGTTACAATCGTTGGTTACAACCGACTTAGGTTCAAATGGCACGCTTGAGTCAAAAGGTTTTTGATGTCAAGTCGTGGATTTAGTAAGAGAAAGAAGTGAGACGTTTGTCTATTGTCAATTGTAGAGGCTACTCTGAAGGATTGGCAAGAATCAGCTGATCAATATTCCCAGCAAATAGCCAGAGCAATTCATCGCAATTGAGGGTGTTGATTTAGATTGTCGCCACTGCAATCAATCAGAATAGGGATGTCGATATCAGCGGGGCCAAATTAGGAGCTAATACCGATTCTTTCAACTTCTATAGTTATTTACCGGTATTAGCTAACATTCCATTTATTTTGTGGGATTGCTACCTGGGAATCCTCACCGAGCCCACTAATCCTAGTCTCAAATACCAGATTAAATCTTCTGCACTTGCCACAGTGATTACTCGGGAGATTGTCAGTGCATTTGACAACATACTGACAATACCACAGCTATTAGAGTCACATTTGTCCAAACTGTGCTGTGTTAAAATGATGTAGATGTACATATCAATGTGCCAAATCAATTTTACACATATTTCTACAGGTGAGGAGAGTTTAAATGTATAAAAAATGTTTAAATTTAAAGCAATCAGTTTTAGATTCGTGTCGTTTTGTTAGGGTTGTTTACAGGTATGACTTCGTAATCTGTAGGAAACTGCATTTGACGTGCATGAGAGTGCACTAACAACAAAATGCCAGCTTATCAATCGCCCTTTTCAAGCAACAAATCAGAGGACAGTAGAGTTACGTTCATATCGTCTAAGCCTTCGTCAAAATCGGAAGTCATGCCTATTTTTTTTTTTTTGCCTTACCTTGTCATTTCGGAGACAAAACCAGGACATGACATACCTCTATGCACGTCTCTGTTTAAATACTTAAATCTTGGTCTCCCTAACACAGTTTCACCTTATCTCCTATTTTGCAACAGGTCAGGTATTGATTACAGGTGAAGAAGAATAGAAGTAATGGAAAACTGGTCGCATGTCATTCTCCAAGAAAAGGTTAATCCTAGGAATATACAAGAATTAATGCTTTAATTACGTCAACCATTAGAACGTTGAATTCTTCGCGCTAACCTCTGTGTTGTATTCTCAATTTTGTCTCTTTGAAATAATTTTATGTTTTGTTTGTTTGACGTTATGCGTGCGTGTGTGTGTGTGTGTGCTTCTTTTTTCTTTTTGTTGTTGTCTTGCTTGTTTGTTTTGAGGGGTTGCGTTTGTTGTTGTTTTTTGGGGGGAGGTGTCTTTTGTTTTGAATTCTTGGGGCGTGTTGGGTTTTTGCGTCTTGATTTTGGACGGGTGGATTTAAATTATATTGATGTTAGAGACGCCTACATAGCGAGTACATCGCGACAATCTCAGTGTCTGGGGACGTTGCATGTAATGTCAGAACACAAGAACGAACGTCATAACAGAACATATTTAGAACTTGCAAAATATCGATTTCAAGCAGGTATATCAAACTACGAGGTAACATGAAAAGCGTGTTATCGGAGACCCACTCGGCGTATATTAAGGAAGCATTAGACGTTCATTAGCCCATATAAGTATCAGCAGTGTCCTCTTGGTCATATTCGAAATTCAGAAATACTCGGGCATATGTCCATAAGTGCCATGGTGGAGTGTTTCTCGAGATTCGTGTCTGGTCCCTATCCTCGACAGGAAAATTCATGAATTCAAGGTCTTAGTGGTAATATAAACCAGCGAGGCAAACATTCCATGAATACATTAGTATAAGTAGTGTATCAGCCGACGATCTTCCCCATACAAAGATTTGCCTGCAAGTGGATGATTATTAATTGCAACTAATATAGGCAATCAGTGTAGCCACTTTCAAGTTATCATCCAGTCGCAGCCAAGTATCATGTGTCCTCTGTGAACCTTATAGGAAATGATGATACCCGCAGCGTTGGGTGATGAAGCTGATGAGTCGGGACTGTGGATGATCTATCGATGCTCTGCCGATACCCTGCCTAATATTACACATAATGTCATGAATGAAAACCGTATGCCGTGGGTAAATACTATGATTGCAGCAAGAAGATTGTATACATAGTCATGTTTTCCCACTATGACCAAGTGACATGATCAATAACCTGAGGGGCGGTTGGGTGGCCTAGTGGTTAAAGCGTTCACTCATCTCACTGAAGACTTGGGTTTGATTCTCCAAATGGGTAGAATGTGTGGAAGTGAGTGAGTGAGTTATTATTTAACGTCACATCGGCAATATTTCAGCCATATCGTGACGAGAACA
>VKKT01001037.1:102002-113347 GCA_008038995.1 Haliotis laevigata
ATGATCAACACAAAAACCGCTCTACTGTCTTTTAATTACAAAAGTTATCACAATATTGTACAGATCACTATTGTGTTGTTTTATTAGATATATAACGCATTCCTACTTGTATTTTAAAGCTCACTTTGGTACTCACGATACCAATGTTTCAAAAGCACACAGCCTGGCAACGGCGACAAACGACATTGTTGCCAATAAAAAAGGATGTGTTTCAAGAGACGGGTTCCCTCTGGTAGTTGATCAAGATGATCATTATTTTTATTGTCTGTGGTGTGGGATTTTTGTTGTCGGGTTTTTCAAGTTTCGTTTGTTGTTGACGAGAAAAAATATGTCATCACGTCAAGCAAGTTCAATGAAAAACTGAAGGACCATAGCCTCACCAATCCAGTTAAACCCATAAGACATGGAGCGCCTTACACAGTGTTCACGAACAAATGCTTTCCAACGATTCATCAATTTACGTGAACTGGAAGGACCGCGAAGCATCCATTTGGTGATAATAAACAGAAATTGCCATTCCGACGCATCAAGACAAGAGAAAATCCATCACTTCTGAATCTGTATTTGAAAATCAAAAAAGTAAATTGTTTTGGTTTTATAACACTGTTCGCAATGTTCCAGCAATATCACGGCGGGTACACCAAGCATGGGTTTCACTCACTGATCCCATGTGTGAACGAGGACGAATCGTAGCTACGGTTTAACGAACCAACGTTCCGACCAAAAAGATTTCCAATCTTCCCAAGATTAATAGTGTTTTGACGCGTGAACATTTTTTTCAGGTTTTAAATAATTTTCCTAACCTTTGAATAAGAAACATTGATTAATGTGCTCGTGACACGAACTATTAAATATGGAACATGTATCATGACGAGTTCAAATGGCAAGGAAGTATTCACTTTAAGATTGGATTTAACTTTAAACATTACACACGTTATTAAAATGATACTAGGCTAAAAATATTCTGGTGCATGGATGTATAGGGGGCCGTGGGGTAGCTCAGTGGTTAAAGTGTTCGCTCGTCACACTGAAGACCCGGGTTCGATTCCCCTCATGGGTACAATGTGCAAAGCCCATTTCTGGCGTCCCCCGCTGTGATATTGCTGGAATATTGCTAAAAGCGCCATAAAACCAAACTCACTAACATATTGTTCATTTAGCCCAGTGGTTTATCAGAAGTCGTGACAAATAAACAGTTAACTGTCTCAGCGTTTACGCTACACGTTCGAGGGCCCAGTCTACAACTTAAGTTTCAGTTATTGCCGTGTATCAGCCTGAAACGCTGTGTCTGTGTAATTAAGGCAATCGGTAAATTCTGAGTTGACTTTACTGACAATCAAACTGGTCTCTGAATGACTTGAATGAAACTGGTCAGGACTGCTTATTGACCTGAGATATGTTCCCTTTACAGTTGACGCTAAAATGCGATAATATGGAATGTCATTAATATTCGATGCAACCATTAACATAATTTGTAGCTATCTTGGTATAGGTCAGATTAGGTGGACCTCATGTCTCATTGAAATACATCGAGTCCTCAAAATCAGTTCCAACGATTACACATCAGGGCTTCGTGATCTAACCCTTGTAAACAATGACCGATATTCGAAAAAGCTTAGCACCCTAAATATCTAAACTGCATTGTGTTTATGCAGTTATGCACGCACACACGCACACACACACACACACAAATGAACACTGTGAGGCATCGCTGTGTGATGTGCGTGCAACATGGTTCTGACAAGCGCTTGGTGTTCTTTGAGGACTTTGGTTATGAAAGAGTTATTTTTCCCAAAGGCAGGTATTGCATTTTATTCTGGATCAACCATGTTGATACCTAATTAACAAGCATAATTATTCATCAAAACGCTAAACAGTTAGTCTCAGTATAAGTACACGTGGTTTTGTAATGTTCATATTTCTTCTACGATGCTGGCAGAAGAATACACTCGTTGGTCTTCCTTACAGGCTCGAATCCCGCTGGCGGCATATCATCAAGGTAAATTAAAGGGAAAGAAGAAATCATTGCTAAGTGTGTTTAACTAACAGCTCTGTTAGTTAATGCGCTGGTCAAAGCCAAATAAGCCATGGCCTATTCGTAATCAGTAAGTTACCTCATGGCAATAATCTTGTAATTGTCGATAACACAACTAACATCAAGGCCCGATTCCCAGTCTAATGTCACCTCGTTGTATCCATACAATACATGAGTGAATGAAGTGAGACAGTTGTTATGCGTCTCTGCGCTAGGAATATCCCCTCGATATGTCTGAAGATCTAAGTGGGACATATCGACTGACCCCGATACTGTAGAACTGGTTTATTATGTTTTCGTGTTAACTGATACACTTTGCTGCACCATTTCGACAGTTCGTACCTTTGCTATGAACCCTTGCACTGCCTGCTACTTATTCACTAGCTAATATTTTCACAATATGGAACCGTGACGTGGTAATTGGACACGTTACTGCACCATTTCGACTGTTCGTACCTTTGCAATGAACCCTTGCACTGCATGGTACTTATTCACTAGCTAAAACTTTCACAATATGGAACCATGACGTGGTAATTGGACACGTTACTGCACCATTTCGACAGTTCGTACCTTTGCAATGAACACTTGCACTTCCTGGTACTTATCCACTAGCTTATATTTTCACAATATCGAATCATGACGTGGTAATCTTTTTTGGTACACAATATTGCACCATTTCGACAGTTCGTACACTTTCAATGAACCCTTGCACTGCCTGGTACTTATTCACTTGCTAAGATTATCACAATATGGAACCACGACGCCGCTAGCACGCGTGCACAGGCATATTTAGACGGTGTTTGGGTCGCAATGTGGTAAGCGGGATGCATATAAATATGTCAGTTTGCTGCTCTAATAATTATTGTGTATGGAAACCTTTTCGTTTTAATGTTTCGTTGCTTTTTCAATGATTTAATTTCTAATCGTTCCCTTTTCTGAATGTGTTCGATATTTGTGTTCTATAGTATTCACGATTCAGAAGTGAGTACTGGGACTCAGAATGAATTAATGCTATTCGGGATTCACGGGAGGTGCGAGTGTGTACACTTACTATGCCTATGTTCTATAATGTGGCTTTAGAATGTGTTACGAGCTACATGTTATGTTTTAACCTCACATTACTTTCGCAGTGTGTTCATGTGAGGTGATATGATTATCTGTGTGGTAAATATTATTCCATACCAGGCTGAGGCGGCCAGAGACGCAGTGATCAATATTTTCACTTTTACGTGTTATCACGCTAAATAACAAATCTGTCTAGGGACGCCTTAACAGGTCCTACATGTTTATATCCTGTGCCTGTCGCAATAGAGAACTGATGAGAATTGGGAGTGTGTAACATGTGCTGAAAAATTGCTCTTATCGTTACCTTTGCATTCAACCCCTTTGAAAAATTTACTAGCCTTTGCATGTGTTAATGACAGATGGCACTGGTGGAGTAGAATATGTTCACCTATTGGAGAAAGGTTGGTACCATCACTATTTGAGAGTCGATATCGTACAATCGAGTTTGCTCTATGTCAGAGGTTTCTTGTTGATCTTGAGAGAGTTTTGAAGCTCTAATTTATAAATAGATGTGCCCGATCAATGATCAAAGGTAAAACTTGGTTGAGGAAAAACCTCCTTTTCTTTTGTAGTGTGGTTAACGCCACACTCAGCAATAATAAAGCTTCATGACAGCGGTCTGTAAATAATCTAGTCTGGATCAGACAATCCAGTGATCAAGAGCATGAGCATCGATCTACGCCATTTGGATACGATATCATATGAGTGAGTGAGTTTAGTTTTACGCCGCACTCATCTATGTACCAGTTATATGGCGGAGGTCTGTAAATAATTGAGTCTGGACCAGACAATCCAGAGATCAAGAGCATGAACATCGATCTACGTAATTGGGATACGATGACATGTGTCAGCCACGTTAGTGAGAGTTGATGAAGACCAGTTCTAACCCGGATGTTCACAGGTACTTTCTTTTGTCTGATTACAGTTTGGTATGCATAACAATTGTTGTTACTAAATAACTACATTTCAAGAATAACAGGTATGTTCAATTAGTATGAATTGAACAGGTACCTTATTATGTATTCTGTAAATGAAGAAAAGATGGATGATACACAACTGTTTGACAACTGCCCCGCACTATTACACACCACCTGTGAAGAATATGAAATAGCTTTTTTAAAATAATTAAACATGGAAATCACACAGTAACTCTTCTCTTAATTAGAAATAAATGAAACTAAACCTCTGAGATGATTGTAACATAAGTTTTATATTCAGTTGTAAAACATTTCAGTAAACGATACCATACTAAAGAAATGAATGGTATTGGTGCCGCATCAGCACCACTCACAGAATACTTCCAAATTTTGGATCTTTTTAATACAATTTTATTTGCAACTGTTTCAGATGGAACTCACGTAAGGAAGGCTAGCTACTTGCAAACGACATTGCTTCCTTGTTGGAACATATTGCTGAGTGCGGCGTCAAACTAAACTCACTCACTCACTCCTTGTTGGAACTGACAACAAACACAGCTAACATTGAGCTCATGTACGCAAATTCGTAATGAGAAAGGATGTAACAGTCGCATATGACTGCCAGCTAACCTTTTCTGTCATAACTGAGCTAAACCAGATCGCTGGCATACGACTGTACTTCCGGGTTGTAAATTACGTTGCTGTGACAATATTGATAATAACATATCGATAATAAATATCTTCCAGCAACCATACAGTTTATGACAATATTATAATGACTGCGAATCCGTCATTGGAACTGTTATGGACAAGAAATATGTCTACTAGATAAAAGTTGTTTGAATTAAGTTTACCAACTATATTTGTTTTGTCGAAATAGGTATTAGCCAGCTTCCCAAATGTATATCATTGTTTAAATCAAAATAATTGCCCATGTGCATGCCCACACAATGACTCTTACCGCATAAAACATAACGCGTCATCATCAAACTTCCACGTGTTATCATTGATAATACCGTTCCTTTCAAAAGCAAGGAACCCCTGAAGATCCGGGTTAGAATTGATCTTCAGTAACCCATGCTTGTCGTAAAAGGCGACTAAAGGGATCGGGTTGTCAGGCTCGCTGACTTGGTTGATACATGTCATCGTATCCCAATTGCGTAAATCGATCCTCATGATGTTGATCGCTGGATTGTCTGGTCCAGACTCGATTATTTTCAGACCGCCGCCATATAGCTGGAATATTGCCGAGTGCGGCGTAAAGCTAACCTCACTCGCTCAAAAGTAAGGACTTTCGTTGAATCTTAATAACATATTACAAAACATGCATGAATAGAATCTAATAAATGTACAGTACAGAATCTACAGACTCAATGGTCTGTGTGAAGGAATATTTAGAGTTGATATATGTTTTGTTCTGACGTTCTTCTTCTCATACTTCAAGGGATGGCGAATAACCCGTGACTTCTTGTTTGCATTTAATTAGACGGTATATTCCCGTTAAAACCATGGATTTGTCAGAGATTGCATATGCAATGGAGTATCACAGCTGTAGTATTAAAGTCCAGTTAAAGTGAATTCACTCACACGCCAAGAAGACCCTTGGCCTTTCAACAAATAGATAAAGTGTGATATGACCGCATGGAAGCGTCAAATAATGAATGAGTTCATGAGAATCATAAAAGGTAGTTTGTGGCATCAATGAGCAGGGAGTGAATTTAATATTTTGTTCAACCATGTTCCTCCTACACATGAGAAATTCGCTTAAACACGATTTAATGTTCATCACAGTGATTTGATTCAGAAATGTTTAACCCCTATCACTGGTGTTCAAAAAGGTTTCATTACTGTGTGCGTTTCAGAGTGAACAGATTCGGTTTCATGCTACTTTAAGCGCCGTCAAGGAACGGAACACGAAAAACGCGCTTCATGGGTTACATCATGGATTGAAAAGACATCATGTCCAGTAGTCAAAATGCTGACAGCTACATGATATGTGCAACAACTGATAGATTTTGAAACTATCACTTTAAAATGTCAAATAGTTGAAGGTGTTCACAACTACAATTTGTGACTTCCAGATGATGTGACATCATTACATTTACATATTTTTTCGGCTCAAACGTTTATCTACCATGAAGGACTTCTGATGTCCATGCTGAATGGGTTCAGACTAATACAATGGAAAATGAAAAACAACTCAATTACAGAATCATTTTTAAATGGAAATTTTTTTCTCTTGTAGAGTTTTCAGGAATGATTACATAGTACACTCTTCAAGACAAAGAAACGCATAGGTGATTTTGAGATTATTGGACAAAAACAATACTACAAACATACTATTTCTTCCCAAAACTTCATCTTTGTGTGATTGTAAATAGCTTCAGCACCAAAACGCGGCAAGCGGCAAATTTAACATTTCCCCTTGTTTTAGAAGGGTTTGCAAAACTATTCGTGGAAACGTCACCAAGAAAACATGCAAAGCAAAAGGCACGTGCAAGAAAGCGGAAAAGCATGCCGTATCGATCACTATAAAGAGGCAAACATTGTATTTAACTTTGTCTTTCGTTTTTTCCTGGAAAAGAGGAAATCATCATGTCACGGCTGAGTGCCGCCAATAGAAACATCGCCATAGGCCGCCTTGAAGCTGGGGAGTCGCAGTCTGCAGTTGCCCGRCATTTCAACGTTCATCAGAGCACCATATCTCGCCTTTGGGATCGTTTCCTGCAGACCATTTCCGCCCAAGATCGCCCGAGAAACGGCCGTCCAAGACCAGGACCACTACATTCGGGTTGCTCACTTACGTCAATTCTAACGTCTTGCCATGGCCTTCCCGATCACCTATGGGATGAACTCGATCGACGTGTACATCAACGTGAAAACACGCCTCAGACACTTCCATAACTGACCAACACATTGCAGGAAGAGTGGGGAAGAATTCCGCAAGAGCGACTTCGTCGATTAATCCAGTCTGTGCCAAGGCGGCATTAAATGCTGCCATTGGTGGCCATACAAAGTCCTGACTTTGACGCCATCTTGTGGCCTCAAGTAGACAGAAACACAACAATACAGACTGTTGTTGTGTTGGCGAACTCTGTGTCTATAGACGTGTGGATTTTCACTTTTTTCCAATTACATGAAATAATTGTTCTTAAACTAACGCAATAAATTCTTCTTTAATTGCTTATGCGTTTCTTTTTTGAAGATTGTGTAATCATGTACAATGGATTGGGTTCCACATACTATTGTATGTTTCCTCGCTTTGTTAATAATATCTTGAATTGTGTCAAAATGACATTTAATTTGTATACCTAACCCTTAGTTTAGCTCTCGATTGATGAGTTTGCAGACTGCTTTTAAAATGTCGTTTGAAAGAATAAAAACACAATATTAAAATCCATAAACAAAATGTTTGATGCACACGGAATAGCGAATTGGGATTGGTTCTCATTATAGTTTACATACTAATAAAACCAAAGTGCAGTGCCTTCATATACGTAGATAAACAAATAAAGGAACACAGGAAAATTCAAGTGTTCCTTTAATATTTTCTAGTTTTCATCACCTGCTTTGAATAGCGCTGTGGTGATGGGTAAAATGTGTGAAGCAAATTTCTGGTGTCCCCCGCCGTAATATTGCTGGAATATTGCTAAAAGCGGCGTTAAACTATACTCACTCACTTTTCACTGAGTAAAAATACATATCTGGTAAAATATAATACATCCTTGTTCAGGAGAGATTGTTTTGTTATTTGCAAAAAATAAGTAGGGTAGGCAACCAGTTCGAGTGTTTCGAGTCAGGTGAAACAGGTGAAACGACCAAACGAATATCTCGACAAGTACTGTGTGATAAAGACATATTCAAGTATAAATTGGGGTTAGCAGTTGTAAATTCACATTAGTGCTACGACTGCATTGCCGTGTGATTCACAACTCAAAACATCCATATATCCGAGTGGGTTGTATGCTTTTATGTGAACTACTGGTTTTCCCTACTCAATATTTATACACAGACGTCTGGTGAAATTGAAAGGACGTACACTTTTCACGATTTTAATCAGAATATTCCCAAGCTTTGAGTCCATGACCATATACGGGTCCACTTGAGGCCGCCGTGTGCCATCATAAGGTTTTCTGTTCTTGACCACACAGTGGAACTAATAACCATGGTTAAACTGGGAGACACTTTAATCTGCCTCGATGACTTTTATTACTGGTTCGGTCATCCTAGCAGTACTGAACGGTATCAAATGATCTAAATGTAAATACGTGGAGTCAACGTTTCCTCGCAGGTCGTGATGAAATGGAGAATGGCCCCTATTGTCATTGGCGATCATTGATGCCAAGGTACACTCTTCTGCCTCACTGATATCCAGTGTGTCCGTGTCCGCATTTCGTCTGGTCGTCTGTAGTGGACAATGGTCAGCTCCATTACAATATTCATTACGTGACAGTTTGGATTTCACAGTCCATGTTAGATGAATACTATAAATACGAAATGAGGCTATGGATAAAAATGTCGCATCGTGAGGTCTAAGTCTTGGACTTTTGTGAGATAGGCTGTATAATTCAAACCAGAATGGCCAAATACCGAGGTGATGGAAATAAACCGTTTGGGTCAGTCAGAGTTAATTTGTGACTGGTGAATGAAAGCCTCCAGTTTCAAATCCTGTCCTTTCTTGAAATGATTTGTTTTGGCTTCCAAGATGATCAATGAGAACCCCAAACATTTCTGTCAGCATTACTATATACGGCTTCGTGTGCTATACTATGACTCAAAATGTTTGCCCTCACACGTGCCTTAGCATGCGTCCTTTGTTTTCGTAGCTCATCTTGATCTAACTGTATTTGCATTTCGAGAAAGGGGCTTACACTATTATGGTTTCCCTGCAGTGCAATAACGGCCAAACACATCCCAGACACGCGTGTTTAGATTTGGTTGAATTAAAGGTTTACCCCAAAACATCATGTTGCAACAACTTCAATTGAGTAAAACACCATACCATGTTCTTGCAATCTGAAAGTCTCAAAACTGACTCCCAGCGACTTTTTCGTAATAGGTGTGACTTATCACCCTGTAAAAGACCTTTTTGCAGATGATTTGATATATTACCTTCGGAGTGGTTTATCCTGGAGTTATCAAAGACCTCTGATTGTTCAGAGACAAATAAGGTATATAAAGCGCTTGTTAATATAATTGGAAGTGAAGTTAACATAAATGTCGAGGATGACTACGAGCATGTGTAGACAAACAAAGGGAAGGGCAGTCTGACATTTTTGAGAAGGAAGATCGTACTTCATGATAATAAATCACCCGACTCCTGTTCAGGCCTGTACAAATCTATGACTTAATCTTTCCAGATAACAGCAACAGCAACAAACATTAGAAATACAACTAAATCTTTGTTACGATACGTCTCCATGATTAACATGTTTGTATCTAACTGTGATTTTGTCATCTCTAGAGCTTTAATCGGATATTCCATCTGACAAATTACGACCAGCTGAAGGCCGATGCCAACAGTGCTCATGATGTCACAGGGTACAACATATTTTCATCCTCAGCATAAAATCATGTTTCCCCTCGATGTCTGGATAAACAATTCGTTCATACGGAAACACATTATCCCTTGGAGCTCCTACATTATGTATGTCTATCCTTGCCTTAAGCTGTTGGTTCGTACATTATTACATATTTAATACATCATTTGAGTTATATAATATTGTTCCGTGCCTTCTTAAAAACACAGTACCAGGTGTGATGGTTTGCATCTGAAAATAACGATCGCGTTGGGACATGTCAAACATTGGAAACACGTTTACAATACATTAAACGTTAAAAGCGGTTGTTGTAAAMACGTGTTATACTCAACGCCTGACTACTTTATCCAACCTCCGGTGCAATTTTATTCTAACAGGTTTTTTTTGTTTAATACCACACTGTGACAGGAATAAGCCAGCAAAACAAGACGTAAACTTAACCACACGACCATGTAACTTTGATTGTATGGCCATGAAAGCAAATCCGTAATCACGCGTTCAGATGATCCAGTGAAGACGAAGACATTAGAAACACCCACGAAGCCCCACGTCTAATCTATCATACTCTGTTCAGCCAGTCACCTTAAGGCTGAAACGCCTGTAGCTGAGAGGCGCAGGGGGTACTGGTTTCTGGTTGCTACTAGTGTCAGGAGCTATCAGAACCTTTAGTTGCTAGCAGAGACATCTGATCCAATGTGACATACATATTGACATTTCCATTTTTCGCACGAAGAACTGTTCTTCGGGGTTGTGTTATCGAAAAACATCGATGTCGATAGTTTTGCTTTGACTTTTGTAAGAGAATTGTTTTTGTCTTCAGTTGAACACATTTATTTCGAAACCCGTTAAGGGTTATTGCTAGATTCCTTCGGAGAATCAATCTTTTTTTAAGGTGTGAGGTATTACATAAATGGATAATGATTTAATCAAAATACACAACTGAAAACTTTACCATCTGATAGTATATTGCAGTTGAAGAAAATAGTTCAAATACTCACTGCGTTGACCGTTGTGCCAAATATAATTGATAGAATTTAACTTTAAGAAATAGTTTAATCAGATATGTATTCAACCATCATGTTCTTGCAAGGACGCTCCAGAACGCTGTTGAGAATGTCTACACTTCCACTGGTTCATTTTTAGTTAGATTGTGTTATGGCACTTGTAAATCGGTACCATCTTACGGAATATATTCTGAAATTAGAAGCTCCCACTGGCCTTTTGCGTCTCAAAGTGAATCGCATGGAATAATTCGTCATTATAGAAACGTGATATATTAAAAATTACTGATCCAATTCCCTCTCTTAGAGATACGTGCAATGACATTTGTATATTGGTTCCAAAGTTACATCAATTTATTTCAGAACTAAATTCTTCTCATTCAGGATCCGTGAAGATCCGGTCTTCAGCAGCCCATGCTTATCGTAACAGGCGACTGACAGGATTGGTTGGTAAAGCTCGCTAACTTGGTTGACACATGTCATCGTATCCAATTTGAGTATGCCGATGCTCATGCTGTTGGTCACTGGATTGTCTGATCCAGACTCGATTACATGTACTTACAGACCGCCGCCATGTAGCTGGACTATTACTTTAGCAACACACCAACCACAGGGTTATGAAGGCAACCATTATTTAGTGCATTATATGAACAAAAGTGGGTATGCTCTCTGTACGAGGTACAAATGCACAGTTAACGTCGTGCTTGAGAATATTTCGCTCATGTGACGGCGTGCATGCGTGTGTATGTGTATGTGAGGCTGCTTGTACTAGCCCAGACTGAAGTTG
>VKKT01001037.1:212009-223936 GCA_008038995.1 Haliotis laevigata
TTTACTGTCCTTCGTCGGCAGAATTTTATAATTTCACTTAAATTGTTCTTATATTTATAACTTGCTTTAGTCACGATATGGCTGAAATATTGCCGATGTGACTTAAAATCTTAACTCACTCACTCACTCACAACACGTTAAATGTTTTTGGGGTTCTGTCTCTTGACATGAATGCAAAGATATATTCCCGACCTGAAATGTGAAGTGTAGGATAATTAGGTTTGCTCTGTACTCGTTCGTACTACTATCATTACAGTAATGAACGAATGCATCTTTGTTATGATAACCTTTTGTTTAGTATGCTGTACGACTCACAAATAGAGTACATGTGATTTGTTTCATATCGGCATCATATGGTATTCTCAAATAATCAAACTACAGTTAAATATACATGGAAACTGCTCAAATACTATGTGTTCCTTCTGGGACGGATACTTGACACATGATGTGTACTTTCTGACTATTACGCTTACTTGGAGTAAAACCATGCCATACTGTTTAGGAGACAGACAAACAATGACGCTCAGGGCAACATTCATTTCGTCTTTGTGTATCCTGTTTATTGCTATTGTCTCATGTTATAAAAATCTAGTAATGTTAATAACTAGTTACTCGTCTCAGTGGAGTTTGAGTCGGCTCAGAATTTAAATGTCAAAAACATGTTCACTTATTCCGATTTTACACCGAAAAGTGTATAAATTTAACAGGTTACATCGCAAAGCAAACACTCGTTTATGTGCTACTATTGTAAAATATAGCATTATCACCTCCCGATTTCTTACCTGCCTACTAACCTACCTACCTCCCTACCTCCCTCCCTCCCTACCTAGCATGACAGGACTCGTGAAGATCGGGGTTAGAATTGTTCTTCAGCAACCCATGCTTGTCGTAAGAGGCGACTAACAGGATCGGGTGGTCAGGCTCACTGACTTGGTTGACACATGCCATCGTATTCAAATTGCATAAATCGATGCTCATGCTGTTGATCATTGGATTGTCCGGTCCAGACTCGATGATTTACAGATATGATATATTCATATAACTGGACATGCCTACAAAAAAAATCAGAGGACAGCAACATAAAGTGATATTGCTGGAATATTACTAAACGCGGAGTAAAACTAAAGTCACTCACGTATCGGTCAAAAAAGTTCTATATTTAAACATTACAACATTGAAGCATATGTGGTATTGATTTGATCCTTATGACAAAACGAAATATCTTTGTCATCTCGAATACTGTTCAGTAAAACCTGTGCATATGATGTAGCATACACGTGTCTTAAGCTGCACCCATCTAGTTAGTGAGAGCTGTCACTGAAGCTCATCGCTTCATCTTCCTCTAGACTGTTTCTGCAACATGGGCCTGCAGCTATACAGCCATGACTGGAACTGGTTCTAGAAATGTCACAAACTAACTGCGGTGTCAGTGGTTTCAGTTATCTTTGAGCCCGGAGTGGCTTGTATTGCTATGTATTGGCCCTTGTTATATGACAGCTGTAGATGTTATTATTTATTAGTCTAAGACGGCCACTAGAAAGACACAGTTCGATCCAACTATTATAAATACTTGAAATGTGCAATAACCAGAAATAGCAATAGGTACCCAAAAGTTCCAAACTTTGCTGTAAATAAACAGCGTAGCTTATAAAGTAAAATTACTAAATCTGAACTGATTATATTTCCCGAAAACTGAACTGCACCCTATCTCAGTTTTCGCAACTCCGGAAAACACAGATGTGAGTATACATATACCGTTCACGTCAGAACAACCTTCCATCCGACCAATCAGAACTTCGCTTACCAGAAAGGAAAGTGACAGTCAAAATGCCTTTACTGACAATTTGCCTTTACATGAATATCTTCGTCTTTCCCTCTCGTCATTTGTGATTTGAAATGAAAATGACTTTTCATTGTCTGTTGGATACAGTGTCATTCAATTCGGAATTCTAGATTGTTCGTTTGTTCGATTTTAAATTTGAATTTTTCAAATCAATATTAAATCAATGCTTTGCAAAGTGCAGTAGGAATGAACAATTTCTCTTTGAAACTAGTGACCTAAAATTCTGATTAGCTAATGTCGACTTCTTGTTCATTTACATTGACCAGTCGAAATTCGCGAAATGTCCTTCTGATGTGACCTCGTCAGATGTTTAGCAGTAGCTAAAGCTAAGAAGTGATTTTAATGAGCTTACATTACTGTGAACGTCCTGCGGTATGTTTGGTATTATAAAATGCAATGTACGAGTACACATGTATATTTCATGGTTATAGCTGAAACCATGTGTCACATATTTCCAACAAGGTTTCCTTCTATGAGAATGGGTATGTTTTTCGCCGCTTTCAGTAATATTTCAGCAATATCACGATGCGGGACGTCGAGAAAGGGTTTATTTGGTTTCTTAAAGCATACAACAACCACATTTAGTGATAGGTTTGAGGAATAAGTCCGCAATGGTGAACACTGTTCAATACTGGCAAAGTTCACACGATATTTCTTTCAAACTGAAAAGTACAGTCGTTCCCTTTCAATATCCTGTCAGTTAATCATTAAACAGTGCGAAATGATAGATAAAGAAACTCCGCTTCGCTCTCAACCGAAACCAATCAAGGGATGCCAGTACGTAGGGAAGGACTGATTAAAAGCTTTCTTCTGCCCTTCCCCAGCAACAGTGTTCACCGAAATATTTATCATTCATTTGATGCATAAATAAAGCAGATTTGGGAAAACCACATAAACACGAAGGAATGTTACTTGCAGGAGAATGTTAGGAATCATTAACCTGTTCATGTATATCGTTCGTTATATATATTACTAAAAGTTTACACAGAGCAAAGTGAAAACATAACATTGTTTCGCGGCGATTCTGAGGTGGCGTTTCGTTGGTTGGGTCATGTCTCAATCGTGTTTGGGCTATTGTTGGTTTGTCCTTTGAATAAAAATGAAAAAAACCCGTCCTACAATTATAATCTGAATGAAAGACAAAAGATTCTTCCTGCAGTAATTAAAAGATGAGGTATTACTATGATGTAATGCTGGCAGACGTACGATAGCTCTGAGATTTATCTCCGTTAATAGACGTGCCCGTTATAACATGGGAAAACATTCAGGTTGGAGAGCCATTAGTTCTGTATATCAACACGCTGTTCCCACGGTGAGGGATGTACGACTTCAGATTCAACAGAAAAAAGCCTAGGCAATTTCCATTGCAGAAGTTCGTTGAAGAAAGTCCCCGGTTACTCTTAACTTTCTATTTGATTAATCAGAAATGGAAGAATTTCCAAGGTGTTCGATGTCTTTGCACTGATTCACACTAAAAGACACTTTGGAATTGGATGAATTTAAATCACAAAAGGACGTATACACACATTTTTGGTGGTTAAAAGTGAAAGAAACAAGAAACGGTTATTCGGTGGTGATGTATTTGATAGAAGCATATCCCAGTTGTGATTGCGGTTTGGGAATGTTTTCAGGCTTCACATTTGTAATTGTTTGATCAAATACAATTTTCAGAGTCTACTTTTTTGTAAATATTTGTAAATGTTTCGATGAAACAGCAAAGTTTCCTGAAAGTGTAGTTTCTGGATTATGGGCGAGCAGGCTTACTGCTCAACATAGTCAGATTTATTCAATCAAAAACGACAAAACCAAGTTGGAACTATTCTGATCAGGAATGAAAAGTCTTGAAACCCATCTCGAGGAAAACTTTGCAATGCCAAGCTCATTGTTTTTCATGTTGGCAACTCCCTCGTGAGACAAGCCTGTTGTATTGGCTATGTTACGTGCAATGATTCGTTAATCCTCCGTAATCAGATTATCATAATCCCGAATTTCTTTCAGTATTTTCCATGGCAGTAGAGGCAATAGAATCCGAATCTTCGAGGCCATCTTCCTATCTTGCCTACCTCGAAACAGTGACAAGGAAAGAAGAGTATCATCAGCGAAAATTGACAACCATGCAGTTGATAATCATCCTCTTTTGCAGGGTGTCGTGCGAGCCTTGCTCTCTGTATGTTTGATTATGTCCACAGGGCCTTCGTAAATCTTTCAAAAGATTTATGTTAGGCTCTTCAGTGACGCATCAGCGATAAGGATGTCTGATACAAAACCCCTTTTCTACAAGTCCAATAACATTGTTGTTGCCCAGTGAACAATTGACTTGTCTTTCCGTGTGTTTGTGGCTGAACAGGATACACTCGTGCTTCTTAAACACACACTTAAGACTTATCACTTGACAACTGACTCCGAAACAAAAGTTTCTTATGAGAAATTTCCAATGGTTTGTCGCCCTTATGTGTTACCAAAATGGTTGATTACTAGGTTTAAGTCTTTAAAAGCTTTGTTGAAGCTTTTCATTTGCACTCTACCACACTGCCGTTCACATCAGTGATCATATTTCAGTTTTCATATTTATGTTCATCTTTCTTTCAGGATTCATTGGGTGAAAATTTAAATTTTGAACTCTTCCTTTAAGGGTGATATTGCTTGAACATTTGTGTTTAAACCTGTGTATCACTTATCCATTATTATATATTTGCGTCGTCATGCTATACGAAATCACAATCGACATTCGGTGAATCATTCAACTTCTAATGTGTAATGACAATACAATTCACGAAGACCGTTCAAACCATGAAGCGTAATTTGTTCTTAGTTACACATTTAACACTGAGGATGTCAGAAAGCAGATCTCATCGCAGTTTTTTGTGCATTACTCGAGTCTGAAACCTTCCAAGGGATGCTAGTGTTGGATTCTGACATTGATTAACAGCTCTTAGGCATTATTTATTGGAATTTACCTTGATTGAATTCGTCGTATGACTTTCACAAGGGACGTTTTGATCCATTTTTAAAATTTTGTGAAATAGAATTTCAACGGTGAGAAGAAGCAACAGATAGCATGACTTACATTTTTCATTATCGTGGCTAAATGAAAGTTTGAAAATAAAATGATTCATCAAAACTACCAAGATTGAAAGTATTTTGTCTTAAAAACGTTTTCGTTTTTCTGAAATCAACACTTAAATTTTCTGTCTGCAGATTCACAGCTGATGTCCTATTTCGTTGAGAGCGCACGCGGCCGTTCTGTACTGCATTGGGGCTGACACCACTAAAATTACAAATTGCAAAGCACTACTTGAACTCCGGTCCCAAAATGTAACAGTGCCATTAAACTGAGTTAAAGATGAGCTTTTGTTTTGTCTGACCGCCAATAAGGTGGTTTATAGAGAGATATAACCAAGGCTCATTATATTATGTCCCTACAAGAGTGTGTCAGTTTCAGGAACATTAGCTCTATGGCTTCCAGTCAAACAGCCATGACTGGAACAGGATCTAGATATGTCACAAAGTGACTGCTGTGTCAGTGGTTTCAATTATCACTCAATCCGGACTGGCTGGATCTGTGTGTTGACCCTTGATTCATATGACAGCTGTTTATATGATATTGTCCGCTTCAAAATTGGCTGTAACCTAACACTGGACTCGAGTACTGGATGACAGAGCTGGTAAAAATCTCTAACGTGGTAAAACGGTTGTTAAATTTCAAGGTTTGAGCCTTTTACTGCTATGTATTTCTGAAAACTCTTTAGATGCAATAAAATTAAGTGTATCGCAATGACAGCCAAACAAATAAAAGTATAAAATTAAGGTACACGTGTATGGTAAATACAGGTATGCTTTTCAAACACCGCTAACCTTGTCAACGTTATGTCACAGTGTAGCCGACTTCAAATCCCTGCGCTTCTCCGATCCGTCATTCACAAGGACTCCCGGTGACCCAAAGGCTGCATGCATGACCTTTATAAATGATCTTCTGACATGCATCTTCCATACATTCCATGAGATAGAGCCAAACGTAAAACGTACTAACTGTAATTGTATCATGGTACTTAGGAATAAAATACTTTGCATGAGGTCCGTGGAGTATGTGCCTCACACAGTGCAGAGCTTCTCTTTCATCGTGAATCAACTGGCCGATCATTCAAAGGTGATTATATTCATGTATCAAACAGATACTGAAGTAAGGTCGTAGACTACTGTAAACAGTCGCTGTCAGAATAAGCATGGATGGAGTCGATTGTTCCGTGTATTGGCGTTCACTGGGATAAGTGTCTACACGAACATGTGTTCAACATCAAAGTGTCAATTGAATCAGAAACACGCTTCCCGCAGGAATGTGGATGTAGTTTGTAGTTGAGATTACAAATATACATTCTCCTGTAAAAGGAATAAACGTCAAAATAGGTGGTTGATATGGTTATGGCCATCAGTTTCATTATCATGGGACCACTCTTTTAATGGACAGTCGGAAATCTTGTAGGCATCAATTGAAATACTGTTGAAAATAGGATTTATATGAAAAACAACATTGCATCAAACTTGGGATAAGTTATTATTTCCATAATATGGCAAACACAGAACGTGCCTTTGACACAAGCGACGCAGGTCAAGAAGACCTGAAACAAAGATTTCAGTCGCCTGATTATGACCTCTGGATTGTCATAGTTGCCAGTTGAGCCACATTGGGTTATTTTCCTATTCTTGAATAGCACCTCATTACACAGATTTTCTATTGAAACAGTAGTTTTTAGCAAATGCAAAGCTAACACTAGATAGTGAATGATATAATATTACAAACGCGACGATGTGTTGAAAGCCTTTGCCACCTTGATATATTTTCCTAATTTTCAGTAGCATCTTCTGATATAACAAATGTATTATTAATCAGCAGTTGAACCCAAATTCACACACTTTATAATCTTCGCAAATGCAAAACTTTGTTCAAACAAGTGCCCAGTTCTTACTTTCCGGGACGCAACAGTAAACAGAATTAGATAGCGCTTGAATTACATTACAAACGCAACGATGTCTGTTAAGGCTTAGCTGACCGTATAACGTACTGCCCAGGATGTTCTTAGTCATGATTCCAAGTAGATCTGTCTGGAAAATATTTTCTACACATTGTCACGCACAGCACATTGTGTTGCCAACTATAACAGGTCTCTTACAAATATACTTCAATGCTGGCAAGTACCTGTCTGGAGACTGATGAGATAAAGATATCTCGCTGATTCCCTGGATGGAACCAAAGTGGCGCAAGCGACGACTGCTGATATGTATGTGGCACGTTAGAAACGTAATTGATGATAATTCGGATTTGGGAATACCATAAAATCTAAGTCTATCACTGGTAACGGAACGGTGAGATGCATTGACCTGGTGATGTTTATTGTCTCATTTAAGCCTAAAATCGCACTACGGAGGCGCAGAGAAAGCCATAACCTGGGTCTCAGAGGTGACATTTCATTCGATCACGGCTCTCTCTTGTCGGGATTTTGTTTGTCTATGAACGGAACGCAGTCGTTAACAGGACACGAAAGACGGCTATGTGTTGAGAAGTATGTCCGACTGGCTATCTGACAACACAATAAAAATTGCAATGAATCTGCCGCCTTCTTTTTTTTCTCCTTAACATCACTCCCTGTTAAACAGATTTTCATTAACTTGCATTTCTTTTGTTCAGATCAGCTGCTAAAATAGAACTGGAAAGTACCCTGCCATTTCAACAGAATTGCGGTGAATAATATAAATGAATGTAGGCATCAACACTGAATTCCCTTGTGCCATTTAAAAGATGTATAACTCGAGAGTGCCATCCTGTAAACGTCTTGGTAATGTGTAACAGGGTCGCTGTTTTCTATCCATCATTCAAGCAAAACATACCCTTTAGAAGGAGTTGTAGTTTTATTGGAGCTCTTACGGAAGTCAGACAACCATTCCAACATGGCTAGCTTGTAAACGGTACCACACGTTTGTCTCGTTCTATTTTCGAGCAGATTCGGTCTTGATTTAAAAGATTGTGGGGTTTGTTTGTTTTGGGGTTTTTTTGTTGGGAGTTGTACGTTAACCAGGAAATTCATCCTAACTATCCCAATAAGAGTGCTGCTTTTGGCAATATTCCACCAATATAGGAATAGAACACCAGGATGTGATTTTGCACATTGCTTGGAATCGAAATCTGTCTTAGGCTACCCCAACGCCCCAGAAATAATACAACTTTCGAAGATACTAAATTAATGCTCGGTGCTAAGCTTCAAGTTCAAAATACTAACCGTGGTATGATACAGTTTTATCTCTGGAGGTCTATGAGAGCCTCCGTTAAGTTAAATTACCTCTCCAAGTGCTTAGACAACATTAGATGAGTTTCACTTCACGTCACCCAATCCGCCAGTGTATCAGTGTATTTATGACACTGTCACTGCACTGATGTAAATAGCAATGTCGTCAACAGTGTCAGCTGTAGGACGAGTGCTTTGATGTAGAGGCTGTTGTTTCTGTCACAGAAGCCCTCAACACCAGACAACAATATTAACTGTGATGTTCAGAAAACAGCAAACAAAATACGATTTAGCCTGTTGAAATACAACGTTAAGATTGCAATGTCAGCGGATTGATTTTTATCACATTCAATGCTGGGTGGCTTAATAGGCCTATATTTTGTGTTACAGTTGTAAAGTTATAATTCCCCGCCATTAAGTGACATTTCTATATTATTTTACTGTTTTCATTTACACTGCATTGGACTTGGAAGACAACCCAAAGACCTTTTACGTTGCTTGATACATTGACATTTGTATTTATATCAGTCTGGCCAAGATATGGCGCCGATTTGCTGTTGAGGGATTTGCCAAGGAGGCGAAGAAAGCAAGAAGGAGATATATTTGTGCCTCAATACCAGCTGCAGAAAGGAAAGGTTTTATACTTATTCGAAGAGGCCGAAGAAGAGAAGACTCATAGAGCGGATTAAAGACATCGTTACAGAGAATCAAGTGATTAACAGCAAGAGTATCAATTGGAATATTATAGACTTCGCCATTAGAATTATTATTTCCTTCTCCTATGGTTTCTGATAAACTCAGGGACATAGTTTGGCGAGAGTTTCACCAAGGTTATTGGCAATGTCAGCTTTATCAGGTAATAAACTGTCATCATCCTTCAGATGGTGAACAGTAGAACTTGAACCTTTGCCCTTTATCCTTTGTATCATGTGCCACACCTTTGACATCTGTGTGTGCGAATATATTTTAGAAACATTGTTTCTCTAAGACTGACGCTTATTCTGTTTACATGCATGGCGAGCCTTGGCATTTAAAAATTTGCGAGGAGGAACTATTATTCCTCCTTCTCCTGCCATTCGAGGACAGTGAAAACTCCATGTCTAGAGGTCCAAATTAGTTCTGCAGAGTAACCTCTGATGGTGAAGGTCTTTCTGTTCTAGTCATTGTTTTCCCTTTCTTTCTGGCTTTTTGTTTCAGAGACGTTTGTGGGTCTAGTAGAAAATGAAGTTGTGGAACAACTGGAAGTAGATCTCCCCACCCCAGCTTCGGAAGCTGACTATGTAGCTGTGGGTGCTAACTTGCTAACTTGTCCCCTGTCAAGTCAGTCTGACATGATTATAGATGATGATGCAACAGATCGAGAGACTGCAACAGAGAAAATCAAGGTCAACGGAGGTGTAGTCTGAATGTTGAATAATGTCTTGCCTCCAGTTATGAATGATGTGTTATTTTGACACTTAAGTTTTAGTATTTTGGATTCCCGTTGCCACAAGGGGCAACATTTCGATGATGCAGCATGTGCGCCATCACAATTACGGCATTTATAGTCTTTCCTACAGACAGTGCCCTAGTGGTTGTCGTCACAACGTTGACAAACCACAGAGTTACGACACGAGTTCGAACCATGCCCGGACTGTTGACACGTAGCATCGGAGTGGATTGGAGACCTGCACCTCCATTCTGATATTGAAAATAGCATGCCTTGTTTGATGCCGGAAGGGTTGAACGGGTAAATGTCAGTAGACACGTGTTTGTATTTACTATGGTACCATCTCTATTTATGGTAAAACATTTGACTGCAGTTACCGCCTGTTTGTACAATAGTTTGTATTCTGGAAATCAAAATTACAAATACCCAATAATAAGTTAAATGTGAAATAATATGTTCCATGCACATGCATAGCATGACCAGCCTATTGATAAAACCGTCTAGGTGAAGTAAGAGTCCAAGTGGTGTGTTGGGCAAACGGAAAACCTGGTCCTCGTTACTAAACGTCGCTTGATTAGCCGCCATGTGATGGTCCTGTTCGAAACAGGGCTATGGTCTAAATCGGCAGTCCGTTGTCTCAATATGACGTACATGTATTCTCGAGAAACAACGAACTGTGTCCACAGCTATCAAGGCTTCCATGAGCTCACTTATGGTGAGTTCTCGTCTACTGAAGTAAGTATGTGGCATCCTACGGCATCGCAGTCATTCAGTAGTGATTGAGTTGGGTGTTACGCCGCTTGTAGCAATATTCCAGCAATATATCGGCGTGGAATCGAACCCGGGCCATCGGCATGACTACCGAACACTTTAACCCCTGGGCTACTCCACTGCCCAGCCATTGGGTAGATTACTGATTGAAGAATAACCCTTGTGTATGCAAAGGAGGCATACCCGTACAAGTTTAATTGCTGTTTAACGCCGCACCCAACAATATTCAATCTATATAGCGGCGGTCTGTAAATAATCGAGCCTGGACCATACAAACCAGTGATCACCATCATGAGCAATTGGGATACGATGACGTGTGTCAGCCAAGTCAGCGAGCCAGACCACTCTTCTTTATATCCCTATATCATCTTACAACATGTACACAGTTTGTAATGTGTACATTGGTATTTAGCACTGACCATTGTGCTTCACAATAGGAATATGTGAACCGTATGTACGGAACGTTGGTGAACTGTATCCTGAGTTTCGTACTTATGGACAGTTTTGTTTTTACCGTCTATATCCAAATGTAATGTACATGGGCATATGGTTTAACTTCACCTTGCATATTATGTGTTGTTCATCAAATAAAGTACCCATCAACTAGCACCACATGAACGTTCTGAGATGCTTACGGAAACATAATTACAAAATGATTTGATTTCGTCTTGTCAGTCTTCCATGTCCAATCACACATCTTCACAATCGTGTAGCATCACTCCTTGCTACCCTTCCGAAGCTGGGGTGGGGAGATCTAATTCCAGTTGTTCCACAACTTCATTTTCTACGAGACCCACAAGCTTCTTACAATTGGTAGGGAATAGGCATTTGAAACGCGGTGGACCATTAATCTTCAGAAGCAGTTCAGGGTCCGTGGGGTAGTGGTTAAAGCGTTGGCTCGTCACGCCAAAGACCCGGGTTCCATTCCCCACATGGGTGCAATGCGTGAAGCCCATTTCTGGTGTCCCCCGCCGATATTGCTGGAATATTGCTAAAAGTGGAGTTAAACCATACCCATTCATTCAGAAGCAGTTCACAACATGCAAGCCGACATCTAGTGTAGCAGATTTACGTAAGCGACTGTTAGGAAAGGCAACATCGTCACTTCGATGTCATAGGCAGTTTTGTTTTGTTTTGTTTTTGTTGTTGTTGTTGCTGTTGTTGACTGATTCTTGAGGAAGTTTGGCTGAATCCCGCAGTGGTATAAAAGTGACGCAATTTGATTTACCGTACGATAACTGACGCACCAAGGATCAGGGTAATCTGGTCCCCTACCCTGCACGGCGGACTACAGCGCCTTATCATTAATCCTTCGTTATGCCAGGTTCTCAAGAGAATGACCAATGTAAACTGCTGCATCTATACCTGCTCTTTAATCCACATCTACAATTGTAAGTCTGATAATGTCGCTATGCCACGAATTCATTTAATGATATTGATTATAGTTTACTGCTATTCATCCTTTAAATTAAAATTTTCGCATTGAGCCGATCACAAAATACACGGAAGATGCACAACATGCACGATAATCCAATATTTCTTTCTGATGACTGACCCGTGAAGATCCGGGGTAGAATAGGTCTTCAGCAACCCATGTGCTTGCCAT
>VKKT01001037.1:231375-248962 GCA_008038995.1 Haliotis laevigata
CTTCTTGCCAGTAAAAAATATATCCATATATCAAGTATTAAAAAAAATAAGTTATCACTGGAAACATTTGTAAAAATATTGAGTGATATTTTCAAGACAGAAATGTTTATTTCCAGTAAGAATCATAACATATTACAATTTGACAGAAAATGGTCATCTCTACTGCACACATTCCCAGCCTAGTGAAGATCCCAATATCTGTAATGCCAACCCATATGAATTTCTGTTCTACGGTGTACAAGTGTTGTTGCATCATGTACTTTGTATACATGTATCTACTGATTTTGAAATATTAAAACAAAAAAGTGCCTATTGTGCAATTTTCAACGACTGTGTCATCTGAAGGTAACAACAGTATCATGCTGTAGCTCATGAAAACTACGTTTTCGATATATTGATTGATAGGCTAAGCGTTATTCTCTGTCATGGCCTATTGCAATATAAACTCTTCTGAGTGAAAAGCGACATTCTTTGAGCACCCTGTCAGATGTAAGACAAACCTTTACTGCTGAACTGTAAATGGAAACACTATAGCCATACCATGGGCTGTCAGACATATTGATGATGCATTGGATTTACCCAGACTCCTTTGTCTGGGATAATCGAATTCTTTGAATGTCACAGTTTGTGATCCACAGTTCAGCAGTGATTCGGAGTGATTACACCAATTACTTCATGTCCGGACCTTGAGTTAATCGATTTCTGTTATATGGGAGATGTGACGTGGATCTTGTTATGATCGCCTCACCAAACGATGATAGAGCTGCGCTGTTGATTATTTCTTTCTTAGTGATTAAGGCTTCTTCCGAATTTACGCCCGGTGTGTGGGTGGGTGGGTTTGGCGTCCTGCTGAACGATCAATGACTGATATGGGTTCACAGTAATGGTGATGCAAGTTAATCCAGGGAACTTACAGTTTTCAGCTGATTGGCTGTTTCAGATGTGGTGTCATTTGATTAGCTGCGGAACTACTTTCCTTATTCATTCATAAAGTGCCTTTTATACCAAAAAAACAAACCGCACCCGCCGAGTTTGCACCCATTTACACCATCAAACTCATCTATATTTTCCATTTTCGATATTCATTTGCTTTTGTTATCAATGCTTTTGGTAAACATAAATATAAATTTATAAGGTTTGCAAAACATTATCGTCCACTTCGTAGTACAAGTTCATGCAGGTGTCCAAGAGCGTTCGTTGTGGTACTCTCGGATGGTAGTTCAAGAGGCGGAAGACAAAAGTCAGCAGTANAGTTGAAGACAGCAGCAGCCATGTTTATTATGGTTGGATAATAATGGTCGAAATGGTACATAAGATGGAAATCACTTGACAGAACGCACATCGGGACCGAGTGGCCAATGTTCCCGATATGGAGACCCGTTCTGTCACTTAATCACACACATTCAGAAGTCGGACGGCGATTCTTCATCGTCGACGTAGTCGTTGGTGAGGCGACGGCCTTGGCCGACGCNNNNACTAGCCGCACAGTCCGTCCGCTTCGGTGGATGATCTGGGCCCGTTTCCTCGCCTCGTCTCTGAGTGGTCTCCCTGTTTGGTGTCTTGCTTGGTCTCCCAGACTGACCATGTGAGTCCGATTTTATGCATAGGGACATTACGCCACGTTGTGCAAGGTCACTGACCTGTGCACATGTACATTCATAAGATCCGCCGACGTGGGGAGATGTTAATTGACATTTACTGATGGCATTAAGAAGTAAGGGTCCTGCCCTGAGGGGGGTTTATGATAAAAGGGCAACACCGAATGATTGCTGAATACATTAAACAGACAAAGGGGATAGAATTTCGGTGCACTTTGGATATATATGGAAACAATTATGTTGTTTGAATCTATGATGTTTTACAGAAACTTATTGAAATGGTTTACTCTATGACACAGGTAACAAAAGCACTGTAAGTCCCCATGGACCCTAGTATGGTGATCTACCTTCAGTTGTTGGTTATCTATACCCCGTTTTTATGTACTGTCTATACTGATTTAATTAATTGCTAGTGTACTAGTTTTAAATTTATATCTGTGATACTCTAGTATTTTTACTGTCTTTTTTACTGACAGGTTTTTATGCTCTAAATTTATTCATTTTAATATTGATATAAATTAACTTGTTCTCATCACGATACGGCTGAAATATTGCTGATGTGTCGCTAAACATTAACTCACTCACTCACTCACTCTCTTCGTAGTACAAGACAGAAACGTAAACAAACACCGTCATATCATTATCTGCAATACACTGGAATGAGTAAGCACACCCATGCAAGTCAGATACTAGTAAAGCAGGCGTATTATCACATACTCGCCGATCACTGCTGAAAGTCCAGACAGGGGCTTTCAAACATTCTTTCCAATGGACAACTGACGCTGTTCAGGCGTTTGCCAATGTCCACGAACGAACTCTCCACTGCCAGTGTGGCGCCCGTCCGTCTTCATCGGTACCAAAAAACATGAAAAACTCTCTTATCCAATATACGGCGGTGTGAACCCATGCAGGTCTCCCCTGCCAACAGATGAACAAACACCTTCCAATCCTATCGTAGAGAGTTCATCCAATTCAGAGTACACTTCTGTTAACTCTTTTTTCCCCGCACAGATCGTTTTCTTTCGGTTTTGTTACAGTAATGAACAGTAACTGGCAGTTTGTTCCGTACTTTCGTGCTGTGTAAACACTGATCACATCAAGGTGAGGCTCGCGGACCTCCAAATTTGTTTATATTTGACACTGACTGTTGTTTAAAAGCATTTGTGCACATAAAATTGCTCATTGAATAACCAGCACGTGTTGTGGAATTATATCATGCCAATAGTTGTAGTTGTCGTTGCTTAAATCGTTAGCTTTTTTTAAGCATTTCCTCTCTGTGGTGATGTAACCGTGATCCTGGACCAATGTGGACGGCTCAACTAGCTGGTGAACGGTTCTAGGTACACTGCAGGTCCTTGACTACTTGTCCGATACCCTAAGTCATTTACTTTGAAATGCTTAAGGTGATAATAAGTTGGAAAAAAATGATTCTCAATGAAATTATACGCATGCATCACAAATGAACAGTGATAACGCATGTGTTCGTGAAAAGGGTCAGTGCATTTCTTGAATGACTTCACTGGGCCACTTGGTGATGAAGCCATTTTAAAAACCTTTTAAAAGCCTATTTTTTGTGAAATACAATACAATGCACATGCTCCAAAGTACTTATCCTGTTGTAACCTACGTATATCATCTCAACAATGTCAGCATCCCTCTTCATTTTCAAAACTGATTTTCTGTTTCACATCCAATTATCTTATTTCAGCAAATTGAGAAACGTTGCTGTCCCCACGGTCCCAAGAAAGGTGGTCCTTGTTTGGTCCTAGGTGGACTGTGGCTCTATTTTAGAAGTTTAATACGTGAAATTGATAATGTAAGTGTTGATAAACTGTTTTGGCATTTAACCTTATTAGTTTTTAGGCTGTTGTTTGTAATTTGATCGTTTTCTGTAAACACTATCAACCTTGCCTGTTCTTATCATTAAAGAGATGTTATTTCTTTCCTTTTTGAGATGGACTGTTAATATGTTATGCTGGCCTAACATTCCAAATGTACGTTGATATTGACCTTTAGGTAAGTTTTTGTGAACCGAAAAAAAAGTTAATGTTCTTGGAATTGTATTCTATTCTGCGGACATGTAACTACTCTTTGCGACAGACCTTTAACTGTGTAATTGTTTGTCACTAATTGCTGAAATACTTCCGATGTGATTATAAACCACTCAATATAGCGTGCTGACCGTTGACTACAAGAATGTATAACGATTATACAGACTGGTTGAAAACGTCCCAACTTGTTAGCCATTTAAGAGGTGCTTTACAGTGTGATTTGGGAGGTCGTAGCGCTTAGAAGCGACATCTTTGTTTCGTTAGAACTGAACTCTGACCGATGGTAAAGGTCACTTTTGACTTTCTTATATATAACTGCTGACTAATACGACTTACGCTTACGTATCCTGCCTAATCTAACTGAAAAATGCTTGCATTAACATCCTGGGGTATAGGTAAAAATAACTGCTGTATTCAAGTAAACAGGAAGGCAGTGCTTACCACTCTGACCGGGCAGCACAAGCGACATCTCACTACATATTGATGGAAGGAATATAGCCAAAGCTGCCTGGGGCACAAACGAACGGTTAATAAAGGTTGAGCAATAAAATGATATATGAAATGAACACTTTTCCATATAAAATTTAATATAAAGCACGAGAAAACATTTGTTATAACGCTATATGCAAGAATTGTCAGGGGCAGCTGTAAATCACTGACAAATTATGATAGTGTTAAGGGAGATGTCAATCTAGTCCAACCCAACAACTAACATGTTTGGGTCATGCTCAGGTTAAGATGGGATTGAAATATCATACAGAACATTCCGTTAATCGAAACCGAACGTTAAGGTGCATTTGATTGTTTCAGTTTTATTGTCTTGTTAATTCCTAAACACGCAATATGTATTCACTGTTGGAACCGTTGTGTTTATTGTTAGGGTCTCTGGGGTGACATTTCGTTGCCTCATCCCTCACTCGAGCCAGCGTTTTGTTTTTCTGTGTGAGGGACACGGCCATTAACGGAACGGGAAACGGGACTATGAGTTTAGAATGCTGTACGACTCGTTATCTGTAAACACTATCAAACTAACAGATCTGCCCATTTAATTTAGGAGATTTCCACTGTTTCTTCTCCGCATCGGCACTCAGGATTTCATGTGATTCTGTTTATTCGCTTTTTCGATGACCTATTTATATTTTACCAGTAACCCGATCCCTCTGCTTCGAGACACAGACCGGCATTGCATTCTGAGTGCACGTTGATACTGACGTTTAGGAATGTGATGGCGGAAGAGTTTCAAAATAAGATTTATTTTTCTTGAATCATGTTAGGAAATAACATTATGCGCTTCAACTTGCCTAATATTGATTTGGAACCATGTGTTGTTGTATACAATGTGTCCTGGCGTAGCAGCTTAGACTACTTACAACTCGTTCAAGTCAAACTTTATTTTTCATTACAAGGTTTGTAACATAAATAGTTTTTAAATGATTTAGTTGAATTCGACATTAATTATTTCTTAGCTGCAATAATATGCGAGTTAAGCTGGCATGAAGCTGTGATAGAAAACTCCGTGAAATGATGGTCTTCCTCATTTATAACAGCTATGTACAATTTCTGCTACAAATTCCGACAAGACCTAGGCATCCTCATGGGCACCAACTGTGTTCCATTCCTTGTGGATCTGTTTCATATAAATCAGAATATCTGGTCCCGTTGGCGAAACAAGGTGATCTGGCCAAGCAGTTTACCTTTAGCTTCTTTTATATCAATGATATGTTAGGAAAACTCTCCACAAGGCTCTAAGACAAAATGGATGATTTCCGATTTGTGATGAGGCTGCAACAATATTTTACCCTCTGTACGTTGTACCTGTAGATTCAGTAAGGGTCAGCGGCGTGATATACTTACTTGTGCTATATTTTGAGAGTGATGGAATGTACGACAACCCTCCCATGATGCACAGAATATTTAATTTTTTCTTGCAACTCATTTTTTGTGTATATGTGGGGAGATAGTTACTGGCTTTCATCTCACACTGCATCTCAAGTCCAAAGAAGATCAGCCTTGTATGTGATGATCATATCCTGTCTAGGCCCAGTTGCAAGTTCGATTACTGTTGCTGAGAGTTTAATGGTATAAATCACTTTAATATATAGCAGTCATCTTTATCGCTATATGGATCTGAATTTGTATCGCCACTCTGTTTTGTACTGCTGTGGTGATATTTGTGTGCTGAATTTGTATTGATTTGTTAACTTAGATTTCGAATACAATTGTAAATTACATCATAATTGTTTGTTAGTTTCACACCTAATTCTTTTAAGACCTCCATGCAGTTAGCAAAGGTACTCTAAGTCCCCATGGTCCCTAGTAGGGTGATGTACCTTCAGTTGTTGGTGATCTATAGCCCGTGTTTTAGATTGCATTGTCTTTCAATAAAATGTTTAAGTTCTACATGCTAGTTTTATATTCATATCTGTGATACTCGTCCATCGTCACGATATGGCTGAGATATTGCCGATGTTACATGATGTGAACTCACTCACTCACTCAATTTAAGGCCTGATTCCAGGTTGACCTTTTTGGTTACAACTTGGGAATTGCACCTAACAAATTGTCAGCTTTCGAGCAATTTTCGAATAGCTTATACCCTTGATGTGTATATTTCAACAGCTTCATAGGTACAATCGACCATGCTCTTTTTACCCAAATTTCAAAGAGCGTCATGCGACTCTTGCTCATAAGTTGTTCGAGCAAAATATCAACACCCAAGCTAACATAATCTTTTAACTGGATAGGCAAGGACAAAGTGTATATAATCTTGTCTATAATTCGTTTCGATTTTCGATGGACAGTTTTCTTCCTTCATTTACAAATATGATGAATATGGCAACTCGCTAATTGATGATGAAATGTTTCTTTACGTTGTCCGTAGTAAGAACTGATAAACGGACTTCTGGTTGGAGCAAGGTTTTTAATGCTTGAGTGCCTCAAGGTATGAATATGTTGTCTCTTTGGCGGGATCGGATTTTCGGTGCCTCACCTGACACCCTAGTTTGAGACGAGACTTCCACATTGAGCTCTCGGCATTACAAGTAGATGATTTGTCGAAGAAGATGTATATGCTCCTGATTTCCAACAATGCTGTCCAAACCAACGACATCAATTAGTGCAGTTGCAAGAAATGGCAATAAATGTTCTCCAGTTTAAAGTAGCACCTGACAAGATTAGAATATCATCTTCGTCAGTCAGACGAAAATGATTGATGTTCATGTATCTGAAAAATTATTTCGTTTCCGTAATATTCCCTTTTTTGGCATTCATTCATTCGTAATAGGAATCATATTTCTTATGTTTTTTAAAATGGTTAAAAAGACTTTGGTTTCGAGGACTAAAATTGTTCTGACAATTTTAAACGGCCACTTCTATAACTGTTCATGTGAGCCTGAATCTTTTCCGATTTGCCCATGTGAATGTTGTTTTGTGTTTTTCCCCTGTTTAGTCCGACCCATCTCTGCTGGATGAAAGTAGGGCAACTGTCATGATTTGTCCAGGCGTCTTCTCCGACATTTGCACTTCCTTTCATAACTGGATATCGGATATTGATTTATTTGGAGATGATATTCATTTAGACATAGAGTCCGTGAAACGCTTCAGTCAGTATGTGACATTTTGGCGTGAGACCTAACTAGGGGATACGATTCATTTTGTATGGTAATATTCTCGTCTTCCACGGGCACTATGACCTTCCCGTCTCCGTGAGTGTCTCTGAGTCTTTGTGATTGTATGTGTGTGTCTGTGTGTGTGAGAGAGAGAGAGAGAGCGCAGCGCCCAGCAGTGTTGAAACTATATGGTATCTGCATGTAATTTATCTGCTTCGAATCCAGTATTGTGTCGACAATGTCGGGGTACAGTGACACGCCATCAACTAAGCCAGACCACTCAACGCAGTAACTCGGTAGCCTCTTATGACCAGACCAGCTTGCACCCCTATTAGCCCGACGTTATTTTGGTGTAGAAGTCAGTCGGGAGTTGATATTTATGTTCAATATGAACCCCTGTACAACTTCTACAATCGCAAAGTACATTCCGATCATGTGAACGTGTGTCATAACTGGTCAAATATATACGTTGGAAAGGTCAAATAGATTCTACCCTGAAATACCACACGCAATTACCATGTATGAAACAAGGGAACACAATAACTATTTGTCAAGTGTATATTTTCACAGAGCAGTGCCAATGTCTTGAACGTGGACAAGTTTTTTTCTATGAGCGGATGAAGAACCAGGTTAGAACATGGTTGCCCTTAAAGGCGAGTAACGTGACTCTCTGACATGGTTGTCAGTTGTTGGCGATCTATAGCCCGTTTTTATATTGTACCGTCCTCTTTAGCTAAACTGTTTTACATTTAATTACTAGTTTTAAATATATATCTGTGGTAATCTAGTTGTTTTACTGTCCTTCGTGACAGGTGTTTATAATTTAATTTTTAATCATTAAAAATCTATACCTCGTTTTAGTCACGATAGGGCTGAAATATTGCCGATGTGACTTAAAATCTTAACTCACTCACTCACACGCTCACTCCGACTTGGTTGACACATTCGTATCCAAACTACGTAGATCGATGCTCATGATTGTCTGGTCCTGACTCGAGTATTTACACACACACCGAATATTGCTTGTGCGCCCTTAACAATTAACAAAAAATCAGTCCAGAGACATCAGTAGCGACATTGCCTCCTCTCAAAGGCAAAACAAACTGTAAATGAAAACACCCTTACAATAGCATGCGCTATAGGACACATTTCAGATGAACTGCTCTTCACCACACTCCTTTGTTTGGAATGATCAAATTCCTTCAATGTCACAGTTTGTGATCCATATTTCAGCAGTGATTCGGAGTGATTACACCCTATGTATTCTTGTTTATCCACCTCCGTGACATAGGATATGTGTTTGGTGCCGTGTTATGATCACCTCATCTGTTTTAACTGTCAAACGATGACATGGCTGCTGCGTTGGAATTCTCATGACTATTAATCATTTGATCATTCCAAACGAGTGTGGTGAAGAGCAGTTCATCTGAAATGTGTCCTATAGCGCATGCTATWGTAAGGGTGTTTTCATTTACAGTTTGTTTTACCTTTGAGAGGAGGCAATGTCGATACTCACTTGGAAGAGTTGATATCGTGATTTGTTGGAATTCTCATGACTATTTCATCTCCTATTCTGTTGTTAAGGTATATGATGTCTGACTTGTAGAGTGACACAGATTGGAGCGAATCTTTATTGTAATAATGTTCTGTGAGTTATTAAAGTACGCACATTCTGGAAAGAATCCTTTATCTCCAAGGCGATGGTGTTGCCTAGTGGTTAAAGCGTCCGCTCGTAACGCCGAATTCCCGGTTTGATTGCTGGACAATGGTAAACGTAGTGTAAAACCATACTCACTCACTAAACCTAACAGATGACTTCAACCATAACAGCATACATGATGTCATTGTTGGGAATGGTGTAGCCTAGTGGTTAAAGCGTCCGCTCGTCACGCCGAATACCCGGGTTCGATTCTCAACCTGGGAACAATGTTTGAAGCCCATATCTGGTGTTTATATTATATGACATTTGCTAAGTGCGGTGTAAAACCATACTCTACAAGTGCATCAGGACTGTGGTTTACTGAGCCTATGTGTTCGGTCCCAAAGGAACATGTCGTGTCATGTCATGCCAAAGCCGATCTGAAAATTACATCCTTACCTGTGTCACTATAGCGTTGGTGTGAGAGCTACTAAAAATTATATGAAAACACAAAAGAGCAAGAGAGAGAGTATGACGTTTTAGGAGAAAAATACTGTGCAGTCCTCTTGGCAAACAAACATTTTTCTCATCTTTCTCCCGAAGCCGTGATGAATTTATTTTTTACTTATCCTGAAGAGGCTTGACCAATATAAGGTATAAACCTCCCAGACATGCATCACATCTGGCGTTAGTCCCACATCAAGCTGGCATTACGTTTTACACCTGAAAGAAAATTCGTACTGTTAACCAAACTCACCCTCAAATTAGCGCGGAAACGGATTTCATAGACGTAAATTAAATGCCAAATAATGATAGAATAATACCAATGCATCACAAAAGAGCAATGATGACATGAAGTCTTGGCAAAATAAGTAAGCATGTCCTGCTCTGTCCTCAGCACTCACACTGTTATATGTGTTAATATCAAAGTAAGTGTCGCCGATCGCGCAAATGTGAAACGCCATAGCTTACGATAGTGTGTTAATTATGTTGACATGCGACGTTTAAGGTAATAATCATTTTAGAAAATCATGATATTTGAAATAGCATGGTTCAAATAATAAAAATAAAATGGTGAGGTATATATTTTATTCACAGAAAGTGAAAATGATTTATAATCTGCACGATTTGGTATTTTTTATGTCGCATTAACACATCATTTATGAATATCATTCTGTTCTGTGAACCAGTAGTTAAAATGCATATATGGTTATTTGCTTATGTTGTTAAGTATTAAATTTCAGATGCAGTTTTCTAAATTCATGTTAAAATCACTTTTCCAGAAACAGAAATAATATATACGTTGCAGTAAATTCATTTCATATTTGTTTAGAATCTATAAATGTTGAAGTGGCAACAATTGAAACAGATCAGCGTCATTGTAGTTCTGGTTTAAAGTTAGCAGTTAAACATAAAAGGGGCTCCAAGGTAGAAGCTTCCGGTGCAAAATTCCAGGCACACTATTGGCAGCAAGAAATATTTCATATTTAAACGTTTGATAACCCCCGCATAAACTACACCTTGCAATTCGGACATAACACGATATTTGCAATGGAAATATTCCGATATCAAATATAATACTTTGTACAAGAGAACATTAATACTACACGCAGGGCTGTTTTACAGCGTTGTTAATTGAAGTCGTGTTCAGCTGTATCACTGTTTATCGCCGCGGTTTCAAATCAGTCTGACTGTTATTTTTTCCAAGTTGCCATGTCTTGGGAGAAACCACATTATGATGACAATACACGTCTAAACGCAATAAGTTCCTTCGATATATGACAACGTCAGGAAATATATTTACCGATACAAAAACCATAAACGACATGTTTTGGCCATTTTTTCATTATGATACAACATTATTAATGGTAAGCGAACGTTAATGTGCTTTGGATCGTTTCAGTTTTATTGTCTCGTTAATTCTTAAGCGCGCAAGGTGGGAGCCTTGCGGGCTCCGGTGGGAGCCGATACGTTTGTTGTGAGAGTCTCCGTGGTAACATTCCGTTGCCTGATGTCTCATTCGAGTCGGCGTTTTGTTTGCTTGTGGGAGGAAAACCACCATTAACGGGGCAGCAACGGTGGCTATAAATTAAGAATCCAGTCAGATACGTTTTCTGTAAACACTATCAAACCAACAAGAAATCTGTGCCTATAATTGAAGAGAATTTCACAGCATCGAAACGTTCTGATTTTACGGAATTTAGGAGATTATATTTTTTCCCTCTTTATGTGTTTAGCAGTAACGGGAGCCTACTACTTTGAGTGATAGACCGGCCTTACATTCTCGATGTTCGTTGATATTGATCTTCAGGAATGTAATGGCGTAAGAGTTTTTGAACCCCAAAAAACACTATTGTTCTTTGAATCATGTCAGGAAGTGGTAGTCTGCGCTGCAGGATGCCAGATACCATGTGTGTTGCTGTATACAATGAGTGCTAGGTTCCTAAGTGATCAAGGTAATTCATGTTGCTCACATGGTTTCTACAACTCCCAAAGCAATGTGCAATGTATTTCCAGATTAAATCTTACACAGAACTATTTTTCTGTGCTCAATCATAAACACTAAACGTATATTCATTAAACAGTTCTCTGAATCATTCAGTGGATGTCGACTTCCATTATTTGTTTGTTACACTCATGTGCGAGTTTGCCCCTGTGTACACACGATTTGCATGTGATCACATTAGGCTTAAATTTAATGCGAAAGTCATAATAATACAATATTCACAATATTGGTAATTATGTCCTCCCGAAAACTTAAAGAGGATAAGCAAGATAAAGGAACGTTCAAAGATTTTATTTCATCTGAAAAATTGACTAAAGTAATAATTTGTTGTAGAATTATACAGTTAGAATTCACCGGCATATTTAGGCAGTCCTGGTGCATATCCGTTGAAATACAATATAAAGACGAATACTATTGATGCAAACTATAGTATAAACTTGAAAGTTGTATTTTAATCTAACATTACAAATGTTATCAAAACACAATTTGGCTGAACAGAGTCACCGAAAACTGCGAACAAAACTATGATACCAGTATCATCAACGAATAGCCACATCCTGTTTGGTTCGTTTATATCCATTATCAAACATCGGCAGTTTGTATGGTGAAGTTGCGACAGTTGGAACATTACTTCCAAAGTTCAATGTTGTGGAAATTGCTAATTTCTGAACATAAAGTGAGTGGTTTAGTTTTACGCCACACTCAGCAATATTCCTGCTATATGGCCTCAAAATAATCGAATCTGGATTAGACAATCCAGTGATCAACAGCGTGAGCATCGATCTACGCAACTTGCATACGATGACATGTGTCAACCAAGTCAGCGAGCCTGGCCTCCCAATAGTCCCCTCTTACGACAAGCATGGGTTACTGAAGACCAATTCTAACCCGGATCTTCACGGATTGAACATAAAGAAGTGAAGTTACTGACCGAAATAGTCTAACGTGAATTCAATCCCTTGTTTAATAACCGTTGCAATGTGACCAGAGCAAAGACACGATGCCAGAACATGCTCTATTCACACAGCACATGCGTTGTATCACTATGACTTTGTATGTTATTTGAGATACATTTCTTATCTGATCTGATACTCTGTTAATCTGCCAGTCTCGCTCATTCTTTTGGGTCCACACACGACATCTGTTGCCTTATACATTACTTCTCAAGACTAGCTCCTTTAAATTATGTAACTTAAATTTGGTTGTCTTTTCCCGAACACATTTCTGTTTGACTTGTCCACAATTTGTGGTAGTCCAGATAAACGCAAGTAATCTATCTTGTAGTTCGACTTCTAAGAAGCAGAAAATGTCCTTATCGAATTCCTGTGACATCCACATGTGTCAAGAATGAGTAGAGATATATGAATGTAACATCCGGACTTTGATAAGGCAGGATCGGTTTATCACCTGAGTGTCGTTGATGACGAGAATCTCGTAACGAGCTGTCACCGTTACCACACGTAGATGATTTCTATCACAGGTTTCTTGTTCGTCAGATTTATATGCATCGTGAGTTCCAACGGCACTGGCCTTACCCCGACACCAATTAGTGCAGTTTCAAGAAAACCTATTAAACTTTCTCCAGTCCAAAGTGGCACCTGCTCCTTATAGAATATCATCTTCCTCAGTCAGACGAAAATGATTGATGATCGTGTGACAGATTGATGGTTTTCGAAATAGGCTAAAAAGACAGGCTTTGCCGTGATATAAGAGTTCCAAGAGGCAGTTCGAGGCCGTTTCAGACCAGTACTCTTTCTGATCTACTAGCGAAACAGGTCTCTTTTAAAACATCCAACATTAAAAATATTCGGAACATTCCGGAGAGCACTGATATTGATTTAATTGATTCAATGTTCCTGCCTGTGGCATTTAATTATAATGAATGAATTAGATAAATTATTATTAATTATTATTATTTCAAAAGGTTTGTGTTGGTTTTGAAGGCTGAAACTGTTCTTACACTGTTAAACGCCACGTCTGTAACTGTTAATGTGTGCCTTCCTTTTCCCATTTGTCCATGTATATTCAGACGTTTGTATCAATTTTCTGCGAGCACTGACTCTGTCTGTGTGTTCACGCAACAATTTCCGGCACGTACGTGATCTAAAGCAGACAGTATAGTGACTGATATCGTAAGCATCCATCCACGACTACAGGTTCCCATGCCAATCCATCCCCCAAGCATTGCTAACCACCGAACCATTAAGTCGCAGGCAGTAGGTTTCTATTTTAGTTCGGAGTCGAAGCATTTACGTTTCAAAATGTCCAAAATTAAAAGTCTAATTACACTTTACCTTGAAATACAACACATGTAACATCCTATTCGTCAATAAATTAATATGTATATTTGACCCATATTTCATATATCACACATAGGCTATTGGCTAAAGCATATTTTCATTCCATGTTACTACGCCAAACAATACAAATAAGTGTACATTTTCATAAGGGCAGCCCCATGCACGAGATGTTTTCACACACGTATTAAGCCATTTAGTGATGGCGTACTTAGTGTACTCTTTTGCCCGATTAAGTCGTCTGAAGGTAACATCAATATCACGTTGAAGCACTTTTTGATGAATACGTTATGGAGTTAATGACAGGAATACTCTCTTTCATGAGACATCCGGATATCAATCCTCGGAGTGGATTTAATATGAACCCCGTCAGTGGTAAGCTACATTGTTCACAGCTAAATAGCAATTGGAAACACCCTTGTCATAAATGGGCTGTCGGACATATTCGTGATGCATTGCTCGTACTCACACTTTTTTGTCTGGGATAATCAAATTCTTTGAATGTCACAGTTTGTGTTTCACTGTTGAGCAGTGATTCGCAGTGATTACACCAAATTACTTTAAGTCGGGAGCTGAGTTAATCGATTTCTGTTACATGGGATATTTGTTGTTGGTCGTGTTATGAAAGCCTCATCTGTTGCAGCTGGAAAAAAGGATGACAGAGCTGCGTTGTTTGAATTGTCCTTGTTCGTCCATCTTTTACCTCCACCATGAAAGCATTATTCGTAACACGTACAGATTGCCGAATGATCAATGAATAGGATTCAAAGTCGTGCTGACTGGAGGACGGAGGTGATAGGGCGTATGATTTTCTACCAAACAAGCTGGTTGATGTGAGTTGTTAAAGTTACAACAACGTCATGGAAGGATTATTTATCTTTACTGAATGTTACTTTCGAAATACATTACGATTGTTGTTCACATTATGACGGTTGTTTACATTACGACTGTTTTTTAGTAGCCTTGACCTTGAGTGTGTTGTCCAGGAGGTTCGTGTCATTTCCCAGTATGCATCGGAAAGGTCAAGGACAGCCAATCGAACATTATGTTGTGAGGACCAACAAAAGAATTTGATTAATTAAAATATTACTCTTAAAAATGGATACAGTATCAGGTAAACAATACCAATTATCGATGATAATTGAAATAGATGTTATCACCTGAGGAAAAATCACTATCCAAATACCTTAATGCAGAATAGTGCGTGTGTCATGTCAACCAGATCTTGTGTTCACATCACTCATGTGTCTGCTTCATATTCATAAGTCATTTTTCTTGTTGAACAGCTTGGTAAATGTGATTGTCTCTGACGTGGAATATATAATACACACGCTTTTATACGTTCCTGTTCGCAAAGTACATTAAGCCTTCACTCAATCACTGGTCTGACACATAACTAGAAACTTCTTTCCAACAGAAAGATATTTGTTCTACGAATACCTGATTCGATCGAAGACATCATAATGTTGAGGTAACACCGTGACGAGCAAGTACAGAGGATCCTTATACCACAAAGGTCTCCCGTGTCCATCACATTTAATGAGTTAATATGGTTTTACGAAGCCTTTCAAGCCATGCGTTTAACAAAAGACATATTTCACAATTATCAGTTAAGTATTGGAATGAATAAACATTGAATAAAAAAATTGAGTGGTTCAGTTTGTCCAAATTTACCTAGTTTCAAAGATGAACAATTTGAAATATACCATTTGACTGTGCCTAAGGATAACAATATTGACAGACATAGATCATATTCATTAAAATATTTCTTTCCATCACCACATAGGACGGTCAGGCGTATGTAGTGTCATCCGTAAATGTACAGAAAATGCCGGGGTTTCGCCGTTTGTCCAAACAAAATTTAAGATGTACGTATTCCTAAACCTCCTGCATTAATGACATAACTACACAGTCAGATGCACACAAGGACGGGAAATGAAGTGAACGAGCAACATTTGGAATAAAGCTTTATTTTTATACCCGTATTGACTGTTACTTACTATGTATTGCACGTACATAAGCTAAACAACTAATTGTGTTCAGGTGGATGTTTGAGGGTAGCTTTTTCCATGTTCATGTTTGATACCCAACATATCCAGGTGATGCTTCAATAATGATGCTGAGTATACATCTGAAAAACATCAAGTTCTAGGTCAACTACGAGGTTGAAAGCGACGTTGAAACCACAGCATTTACACATGTCTGGCTCAGCGGGATAGGAGCTTAATTTTTGTGGTACCCAACCGCTGGGGCTATTTCCTACATTAATGAAACGACATCCGTCATTTTAAAGGAAATAATCTGCTAATGCCAATTCGATTCCGTCGCCAATCTGCTGAGCGCAACATAGCTCAAGGCCCCAGTGGTCATAGCGTGCATGTGTCCTGGCCACGTTTATAAAATTATTGTGAAAAGCTGAAGACAGAATTGATAGCATGGCGTTTGTTTATTTGCTTATTGTTTAACGTCGTACTCAACAATACTCCAGCTATATAGCGGAGGTCTGTAAATAATCGAGTCTGGACCAGATAATCCAGTGACAAACAGCAGGAGTATCGATCTATGCAATTGGGATACGATAGCATGTGTCAACCAAGTCAGTGATCCCGTTTGTCTCCACTTACGACAAGCATTGGTTGCTGAAGAACAATTATAACCCGGATCTTTGATGGCATGTAATTGGATCTTTGACGGCATGTAATTATTGTTATTGTAGTACAAGAACTTTGTGTGTCGTCTAGTTGTGTGTTTCAAAGAAAATAAGATTTAAAACATGTAGACAGTTTTGCATGTGCAATGATAAAGATTTGTTATTACAGCCCTATCGTTCGGGCTACGAAAACAAGCAATTTCCCATTCAGAAATATACGATTCCGATCACCAATACATAGCATATGGTGAGACGAAACTGCTTGTTGCTACTTTACCCAGTTCTTTTTAACAGACCTTCGTTGTATTCCAGCAAATAGTTCACATCCACATGCTATCCTTTAGCCTCTGTAAATTTCAGTCAATCAGTCATTCGAGGTTTGTATATTGAAAACATTGCCATCTACTCATTTGGACAGCATAGTGCCAGTTGATGCGCAGTTGAATGTGTTGAGGGCCTTTGACCGACGTCAACAGGTGCATGCAAAGATGAGATTTAATGGATAACGACTTTTGTAAGGGAAAACTGTGTTTCGCAATAAATCGTTACTGAGCTAAAATGTGAAACGAAAAATTAACCGGTGACATTTGAAAAAAACTTGTGTTTTTAGATGGTGACCTCAAAAATCTATTCACAATCAAGTCAGCTTTGCAGATAATCGACGTTTAGACTGACCTGTGTCTACGTCATGTCTTGTCAAAGAAGTATAAAGGCAACTTCTCTACTGTAAATGTATATGGAACAAAATGTCACAGTGGCACTGATAATAGAAATCTATGTTTATTTGGATTGGGCTCCTTTATATACAGAGATAAGTGACACAGTGATTGCATATAGTCTGTTCATTCTACATAAAAATGATGCACGTGCAATTGCACAGTAAAATATTAAGCATTGTGTTTGATCTTAGAGGGACGAAGTACACAGCATGTCCACTTGCCATTATTATGTCTGCAAATGAATTGAAAGTGAGCTCGCTGGAAGTATTGCCAAAAAGTCAAAACACGATTTTTATCTCGTTTGCAAACAAATTCGATACAAACTAAGGTTTTTTTGTTCAGATGTAGAAAGTAACTGATGTTTCCAGATACTTTGCATTGTTTAAAAAAGTTACAATGATTTTGTTAAACTGAATGGCTTAGGTCTGATTTTATATCCTCGTTTGGCGATTCTGATTGAAAATTGGTCCCCAGTGATGAAGGGGGTGGCAAGAGCCGATCAAATTCATTGGGCGCTTA
>VKKT01001038.1:134654-145190 GCA_008038995.1 Haliotis laevigata
CTTGAAAGCTCCTGTCGAGTTAGGCACTATCCTGGCCAAAACATCCCCCATGTCCTGGATATGACCTCGCCCTTGACATTGAATACTTCTGTCGAGTTAGGCACTATCTTGTTCAATACATCCTCCATGTCCTGGATATGACCTTGCCATTGGCATTGAATACTCCTGTCGATTTAGGCACTATCTTGGTCAATACATCCTCCATGTCCTGGATATGACCTTGCCATTGACATTGTATTCTTCTGTCGAGTTAGGCATTATCTTGGTCAATACATCCTCCATGACCTGGATATGACCTCGCCCTTGACATTGAATACTTCTGTCGAGTTAGGCACTATCTTGGTCAATACACCCTCCATGTCCTGGATATGACCTTGCGCTTGACAATGAAAACTCCTGTGGAGTTAGGCACTATCTTGTTCAATACATCCTCAATGTCCTGGATATGACCTTGCCATTGAGAATGAAAGCTCCTGTCGAGTTAGGCACTATCTTGTTCAATACATCCTCCATGTCCTGGATATGACCTTGCCATTGACAATGAATACTCCTGTCGAGTTAGGCACTATCTTGGTCAATACATCCTCCAGGTCATGGATATGACCTTACCATTGACATTGAATACTCCTGTCGAGTTGGGCACTATTTTGGTCAATATATCCTCCATGTCCTGGACATGACCTTGCCATTGACATTGTATTCTTCTGTCGAGTTAGGCATTATCCTGGTCAATACATCCTCCATGTCTTGGATCTGACCTTGCCATTGACAGTGAATACTTCTGTCGAGTTAGGCACTATCCTGGTCAATACCTGTAGGGGTAGTGGTCCAGTCCGTTCTCCGTAAAGTATTGCACTTCTCAAGTGTTCATCGTTTCATTCATGGTCTTAATGAAATTACGTTTAATGTCATCCATCCTTTGAACTAAGTCAAGATGATAGTGATGTACTGAACGTGGTATTTCATCCCTGCCATCGAGGGTGGACATGAATAATAGTTTGATAAAAAACCTTAATAATTAGGCATAGCACTGAGCGAGCAGAGCTATAAAGCTTCTTTCGCACGCAAAGTAAAATTATTTATTTCCAAAACAGCTACTTTGCTTATACGTGAATATGTGTACAGAACACTCCGACCGCAACTACCACTTCAAAGGCACACAAATTGACCTTGATACTTAAATGAACCAGGAAGCGCTTCACAAATTAAAATGTTAATTATTAATGGATACCCTGTTGGAATCTTAGTGCGTCGAAAACAGCTTCATCGGCTTGCTATTGCCCACATAGTGAACCTCTCGATCATAATGGCTTCATTGCGTGTGGTAAAGCCATAGGGAACTTGACAAGCCGCTTACGTGTAATATTTTATTCTTTGTGATCCTCTGCCGCATCTGTGACTCATTGTGACTATGCTGGATGGACCCTTGACGAGTGTCAGAGGTACGCCCCTGTCTTGGAACGACGGCGTGAATGACGTGGAAGTCATGTTGATCTTGCAACCTTTACACACGGCAAGGCGTAACCACAGGGGCCTTTACGAAACGGACATTTATGTGTGAGGGTTGGCGTAACCGCGGTTCTCGCGAGCGTGCTGCAATCTGTGATATGATTTTGTGATAAATACCTAAATACCGGGCATAGATACCTGAAACGTTCGTACGAATGTACTTTCTAATTTCAAATATCTATGTGCCCGGATAGGCGTACACACGCCAAGGGTTCTCACCTATGTACTCAGTACATGTTTTCTGTGAGCGTGGGCAGGTGTACGTCGACAGTTCGTACGCACGCACACATTCCTCTCCTTGTCTGGGCTGATAGGCGTACCTACGTGATAATTTGTCAAGTGCGGTTTTTTGCCAAATACCCGAGTGCAGTGTGTTTCAAGTGCCAAGTGCCAACGCATATATTTCATAAAGGCATATTAACGGATCTGCACAACTAGTTCTAAATGTAACTAGCAACGTAAACACGTTCTACGCTCTCCTTGAAACGTTCTAGTACAACGTTGCAACGTATGATCTTGGCGCATGCGCAGTCACGCGTGCATATTGAACTACCTTTGTGCAAACGCGCATACACTTACATGGCATGTAAATGTAGGTGGTAAGCTGTGTTTCAGCCGTGTCAGTGTAACTTGACGTCAATGGCATAAAGAGGAGAAACACGTACAATGCAGGCCGACTGTGCAGCGACCTTGACCTTCAATATGAAGGATGAACCGGCCGGCATGACATTCGCCGTTTTGGTGTCAAGTGCACATGGACCACCTATGTTGTCAATGTTTGACTATGTTCGAAAGGCCTATATATGTTGTCAGTGTTTGACTATGTTAGAAAGGCCTACATATGTTGTCAATGTTTGACTATTTTCTAAAGGCCTACATATGTTGTCAATGTTTGACTATGTTCTAAAGGCCAACATATCTTGTCAAATATTGACTATGTTCTGAAGGCCAGCATATCGTGTCAAGGTTTCACTATGTTCTGAAGGCCAACATATCGTGTCAAGGTTTGACTATGTTCTGAAGGCCAGCATATCGTGTCAAGGTTTGACTGTGTTCTGAAAGCCAGCATATCTTGTCAAGGTTTGACTATGTTCTGAAGGCCAACATATAATGTCAAGGTTTGACTATGTTCTGAAGGCCAACATATCGTGTCAAGGTTGGACTATGTTCTGAAGGCCAGCATATCTTGTCAAGTTTTGACTGTGTTCTAAAGGTCAACATATCTTGTCAAGGTTTGACTATGTTCTGAAGGCCAGCATATCGTGTCAAGGTTTGACTGTGTTCTGAAGGCCAGCATATCGTGTCAAGTTTTGACTATGTTCTGAAGGCCAACATATCGTGTCAAGGTTTGACTATGTTCTGAAGGCCAGCATATCGTGTCAAGGTTTGACTATGTTCTGAAGGCCAACATATCGTGTCAAGGTGTAGACAGGACTGGCAAGTCTCGACGTGCGTGGATTAGAAGGCATGTATTATAGATTCTTGACACACCTTACATGATTTCCTTTAAATACAGACTAAAGAAGCATCAATAAGTGAATATGATTGATATTCCCCCCAAAATATCAATTATGTCATAGTCGAAAAGTATTAATAGTTTTAGACAATAATTAATATGTGGTATTATTAATTAACATCGCCATTGTTAATAATCAACCTTCATAAAAATATCCTCAAAATAAACATATTAGAATTTATATGTGGACAAAATCGTTTCACATTACCGACACTTGCATTCCTCTATGGAGCATCATCAGCATCAACAGTCGTTGATGCCATGGACGTTGTGGACGTCGTCAGCAACGAAAAAGCAATGTAAACATCCCTATTGAAAATGGCAACTAACCTCACAAAACGGCAGTAGTCCGTGGTTGTAAATATTGAACGTACCTCTGCTTCAATATTTACCTGTCTCCATAATTACTTTGTATTCGTGGATAGCGAATCAATACTCCTGCATGGGGATTATGCAATTGTTCCCTTGTGATTGTTCCACTGTACCTATATTATAATACATTATGGGTTGCAATATTGACAAACAGATACTGTAGATAGCTTCGATTTCTATGAGCGCTGATGTTGAGGATCCAGAAAAAGCTACATGCTTTGAGACTTTATGTTTACGATCTTTCAGTTTGATGTTGTATTGCTCTTTGCAAGTCTTTCTTCATAGTTACACAAAATATAGTTCTTTAAACCTGATACAGAGTCTGGAAGTAACGATGTAATATTGGCATCGAATGTGGAAGATACAATACTGTCAGACATCGTTGTGTCGAAGCTGGAGGGCCAAGGTAAATACTTCGAGTTATCCGAGGTTAGACAAAACCTCAAATTGATGATTAAACAAGGAATACGCATGATTTTACTTTTACTTCGAGACAACCGTAACTTCGACACATCGGAGTCCGACACAGTATATATATTTCAACAGACAATATTTGTGGTTCAAGAAAATAATTTATTAACGGTTTGCAGACGAGACAAGATGTCTGCTGTCCATTCCTCCCGGGAATAGGAAACATAAGAGTTAACGAAGTTGGTATTGAGCAAGAATACAAACTGAAGGCGGCAAGACAAAACGTGCACACTGACGTCACTCGCAATCTGACTCCGCGCGTGCTGAAGGCGGTCGTCAACGCCTAACTACAGCAAAATGCAAACCAGAAGTAGATAAAATCACAGTGCACACGTGTAATGTCATCGCAAAGACACGGATCTATAATGTATCTCCGGAGTAGTCTCCCCTGTTGGAGACTACAAGATGCAGTTATCTCCCCTTACTGAAGCCTGCTGGTGATGTCAGTTGGGCAGGATGTTGTATGGCTCTCGTATACAGCTCTTGTATACGGGGGAAGTAGTGCAGAAAGACAAATGGGAAATGTACAGTACTGTTAGCTGCATGACAGCAATATCAGGTGACAAGCATGATTGGAAGACACTCAACTGAAATATAAGCTAACAAAATGTAATATAAAAACAAGGTGAACCCGCACCAAAGGAAATAGACAATTTTGGTCCAAGCTGAAACATGGTTTGTCCTTGAATATAATCTACAAGAACAGAATCAGCAACAACAAAACAAACTAGCAGATGAATTCTGGTATACTGATATAATATATACATATAACTGGACTCACGTCTTGAACATGATTTACAGCGGATGTCTAGGTGGGAAACGGTGGGATCTAGACCATACAGAGGGTGGGTGGGTGAGTGAGGGAATGATGATGTTGGTTGGTAGAATACAAGCATTTAATACAAGGATGAGATGGAATGTGCCACACGCTGGATACAGTGTCTTCATACAAGTGATAAACTTCTAAAAGTAAAAGTGACAAAGACGTACTGGTAGTCAATGAAGCTATAATCAAAAACAAGTGAACCAGATAACTTTAATATACAATCTGCAAAAAACGACTTGGAAACTGCTATTAAACTAGTCAAAATGAACTACTTAGCAAGAAAAAGCTGCCAGTTTAGCATATGCTTCATATGAGTAAGTGCATCGATGATTGATAAACCCGCCTGTGTACATTATATATGAGTGTACAGCTGGGGGGTAAAAATACAATTTGAAGGAAACCACTAAAGGATGCTGAAGTTGATTTTGGCAGAAAGTCCTCTCCCCGTGGTCCTGGCACAATAACAGTGTGGCAGGTGATTTAGAAGGTCGACAGAGGTCCACGGAAACAGCCCTGAACGAGTCTGGGGCTACTCCAAGAACATCTCTATATAACTCACGAATGACCATCAACACAAGGCGAGAGCGAAGAGTGGCCATTTTTACTCTTTTTTGTGTGCAAACTTCCTGGAAAAATCTCGGATGATAAAATGACCTCAGAAGACTCATCTGTTGTGGATTGACATATCCGGCCAATGATGGTCATCTCAGAAAACAGTTTGGTGTCTTAACAATAAAATAGAAAGAACTGGAATGACAGTTTATAGAATGCCCGAATGACAGTTTATAGAATGAAACCTTAATGACCAGGAAAGTCATATGTGAGAGAATAGATGATCTTAACGACCAAATAAAATGCATTCTATGTTCCCATGATCTCCCTGAAAATCCTGTTACCTTAACAACCAAATATAATGCATTCATAGGTTCCAGCCATGTGACATATTTCCGAACAGCATGGTACCTTAACGACTAATTAACACCATTCATTGTTCCCCGATGACATCTCTCTCAAAAGTCTGCTGCCCTAACGACCAAATAAAACATCTAAGGTTCCCCTAATGACATCTATCTGAACAACCTGCTACCTTAACGACCAAATTAAAATGTGGTCAAGGTTAATAACCTATAACATCTCTCTGAACAGCATGGTGCCTTAACGACCAAATAGACACCATTCAAGGTTCCCCTAATGACATCTCTCTGAACAGCATGGTGCCTTAACGACCAAATAGACACCCTTCAAGGTTCCCCTAATGACATCTCTCTGTAATGATTGCTACTTTAACGACCAGATGAAGTCTTCAATGTTCCCCTAATGAAATGTCTAATAAAAGCCTGATACTTTAGCGACAGATGTAAAAAGCGTCCTCAATAACGTAACGACAATTTCTGGTTCTACATGGTGAGCTTCCAGAATTAAATCAGATACGATTTCCTCACAATCGTCATTATGAAACATTGTCAGTGAACCAGGTGACAAGTACGTGATGTTTGGGGAAGATGTGATGTGAAAGGGGAGGTGGGGGATGTCAACGGTGGGCGTATATGGGATACAGAAGGAGAAGTGAAGACGAAATACTAATAGGCTAAGGTTTGAGTGAGTGAGGGGGTATGGGAACAGCATTCTATTATGCTGTGACGTTATTTTGAGGAAAGTCTAAACGTGGACCAACCTTTGCCACAATCTGAAAATCCTGAAAAGGATCCTGAAAACAGAAAGGCCCATAACTCTTTACATAAAAGCATCTTATCCGTAATCCTAATAGAAGTGAGGGAGACTGGGGGCTAAGACGAGACAAAGTGGGGAGAGGAGAAGGGAAAGGGGTGTGTGGGTGTGGGGTGGGGGTGGGGGTGCGGGACATGTGAAAGAGGAAGGGATGTGACTAGGGTGAATTTGGAGTAAGAAGAAAGTAGATACAGACACTGGAAGGACTAGTTTTCACTACACGTTTTGCTGCTTCTCAGATCAATTAAAGTATGGTGTAAGCCAAAGTGTCAAAAGGGATAAGTATAACGTCCACAGGATAACAAGCACTGCTCATATGAACAGAATGCCAGTTTGATGGGCACAGGCTGCTATTGAAGCACCGGACACAGCAACACACGCTGACACACCAAAACACCCCGTCAAGATTAAAAGAGACAAATATATATCAGTTTTTAATTGAGAGCATGCAACCCTCCACAATTATCGCTATTATTATAAGGGTACATTAGCTACAGTCAAATTATCGCTTTGAGTACAACTCTCACCGGTGTGTGCTGAATGTGTACCCACGAGTGGTACAGATGGCATAAACTGGTACTACGTCATAACACAACACGTCATCTAATGATGAAGAAGTCCTTCTCAGTGAATGTGTACTGATACATATGTACGTCTATTTCAGGAATGTGCGCGTGTGCTCTAGAACGTGAAGAACGTGCTGGGCATGTATGTAATATTAATTAGCTACTTTCACCAAAGTGACATTCGGGAAAGCTCGGTCATCATCGTTATTCCGACTTTTCGCTCAGTCCACCACTCTCAACCTTTCAGGAATGTATTCTCCTTCTTTAACATAATCCTTCCAAAATAATGGTTTTTTAAGACTTGCATATGAACTGAAGTGAAATAACGAAGCGTGAGCGAGAATCCCGATAGTCTAGTCTACAATTATCTCGGATATTAGGAATGCTACCGTCAAGGCAAGAGACAGAGTACATATATTTGCAATTGCATATCACAAACCTTTCCATTACGCCTACCAATACAAAATCATTCAGTATAGGAATGCCATGCTTGGCATTATATAAAACTGGTTAATCCGGCATTCCACGTAAACAGAACGGTTGTGAAATTCTTGAAGTCAAAACCCCGCAACACTTTAAGTGAAACCCATGAAACTTGCATAGCATAAAAAGTGGATCGCATAGAATGTTATGGCTGGTATATACATCCGGCGCTCGCGGCCAGAATTTTCAAATTGACAGGATCTGCGCCTGCGCTACATACAGCTACAATGACATCATGCACAATATGCTAGTCGATTGATCAGTCGTGAGCCTGTATCTCAGGATTATTTGATGTTCTTCAAGAATTCAGAACAGATATTTCATTATTGCCAGTGTCATAGATTACGTTCCACGAACAATTTAGTTTCTTTCCTCACAAGTGGTCAATTATATTGACCCTCTTTCGCAGAGATGGCGCTGTATTTGGGTAATCACTTCCGGTAACGTAATCATCATTGACTGATACGGAATGTACATATGTCACTTGCTCACAACTATCCCGACGGAGATGCAGTGACGTCATTGAACCCGCAACGTGGTTTGTGGCGGTAGCGGCTGCTGGTCATCTCACCAGCTGTATAACCAAACCTTGACCCGACATTGTTTCCGCACCACCATCATAGATATTGAAGTGAAGCGAATTTACGACTGCCTGTATCTAGAGCTGAGTCTATCGTGTTAACTGATCCTACACAATGGCGCTTACAGGATTGTCTCCCCTTCGTATCCTACCCCGTCATCAGAATGCGCGCGCACGGAGGGATCCCTTCTGAGGCTGTAGTCTGACAATGACTTCTGGAGCACGATGTCCGTCATGGAATTGGCGTCCGAAAACTTGGCAATCGGAACAAAAATTGGAGAGGACTTGTCCTTTAGTTCATTGTCATGGATGCCGACTGAACCGTTCATGTAAGGTTCTACCAGGGTAGAAGCTGCAGAGGCCTTCCTGACGATGGTGTGAGAACTGTCATTGATCATTGTGAAGGAGTCGTCTGCGTCCTTGTGGGAGTCCCCGCGAGACTGGACATGCCGGTAGAACAATGTGAAGTTATTGGAAATGACGGGGATAGTAAGCGCCACCAACAGCACACCACTCACAGAACAAGCTGTCCCAACGATGTAACCTATTGGTGTTTTGGGGTACACGTCACCGTACCCAACTGTCGTCATAGTTATGATAGCCCACCAAAAGCCCACTGGTATTGTGTTGAAAGTATCACTTGGGCTAGTAGCATCCTTTCTTTCTGCATAGTAAATCATTGTGGCGAAGACAAGCATTCCAATAAGAAGAAATATAAACAACATCAAAAGCTCCTGTAAACTGGCCTTCAAAGAATAAACAAGCACTTTGAGAGCCTGGTAATGTTTAACAAGGTGGAAGATACGAAACATCCTAATGATGCGCAGTATAAACATGATCTCAATGACGAGTCGCTCGTTCAGATAGCACGCCTGGAGAGCAGAGTGTTGAAATATCACTTGAACGTACAGTGGTACAAGGGCCAGCAAGTCTATTATATTCATCATTGACCGAACAAACTTGAGCTTGTTGGGGGCAAATATGAACCTGAGTATGAGCTCCAATGTGAAGAAGACGGTGCAGATAACGTCCAAGACGTTGAGGGCTTCGTGGGAACTGAGAACGCTTGCGATGCCCTCCTGTTGACCGTCGCACGGTTGGGAGACGTTGAGTCGAGGTCGTAGTCCCGGCAGTGTTTCCAGACAGAATCCCGCGATTGACGTCACCACAAACAGAAACGACGTCACACCGTACACCTGTGAGAGAGAAAAGAACAAGCTTATTAATAGTGAATATGGTTTACTTTTAGCAATATACCAGCAATATTCCAGCAAAATCACGGCGGGAGAAGCCAGACATGGGCTTCACGTATTGTAGCCATGTGGGGAATCGAACCTTGGGTCTTCAGCGTGACGAGCAGACGCTTTAACCAGTAGGCTACCCCGCCGCCCCATGTGGATTAGAAAGAAAATGGGAGTACATAATAATCCATGTACTAGAGTAATGTGATAATAATAACAATGATATTAATAATGATAATACCTAAACGAAACATATAAATATTTTGCGGTGAAAGATCATACATCAATGTAATCAATCAAGCGACATTGCAATTCAATCAACCAACTACATACAAGCTGATTTTTTATAGTGTCATTTTTCATCATTACATGCAATTGTAGTGTAACACCCAATAAAAAGCAGTTACTTCAGATGAAAAGTATAGATTGGTTTTTAATTGGATCTTTATGACCAAGAAGCACATCTGAAAACCGCTTTGCAAACATCAGAAAGCTATGATTATTTCGCCGGATTTGTGTGGTAAAGGTCAACTCGGAGCTATGGGCGAGAGCGTTCAAGCTGTTGGTTAAGATGTTGCACAGACAGCGAACTTCTGACGAAGTGACATCAAAGTCAAGTCTGTCGATGGCGCCGCCGCGAGTCACAAACTCATCACACCGTAGATTAGAGTCACCGTTACTCGATAGAGGGAGCCACTGAAAGATGCGTGCGCAGCCAGGCTAAGATCAAAACAGCGTATCGAAATTCATATTATGCGAGAAATAACATGCTTTTTGAGATGCTGAAGAAAACGGATGTTTAAGATAAATGGTTGCCCAACACGCGATAGAAACTTCCATCGGTAGCCAGGTATCGATTGCGTGATTTCCTATGATACAGTAGTCACTAGGCTGTGTTGAGGGAAGGGTGTCAGGGAGACTGGAGCAATGGCTGCAGGGCGTGCTGTGTCAAGGTGGGAGGTAGAGCACTGTGCAACATAGTAAAGGTCATGTTGTAGGGGTTGGGTGATGATAATGTTGAAGAGGATTTGTGATGTTGTAGCGGATGGATGGATGGATGATGATGTTGATGATGATGATGGTAAGGGATGGGTGATGGTGATATAGGGGTTGGTGATGTTGAGGATGGATGATGGTGATGTAGGGAATGGGTTGTGGTGATGTTGTAGAGGAAGGATGGTGATGACGTCGTGGAAGACGGATGATGGTGATGTTGTAGGGGATGTGTGATGGTGATGTTGTAG
>VKKT01001039.1:99259-114804 GCA_008038995.1 Haliotis laevigata
TGAGGAGACGTTGAACTGCATGTGTCAATGCAAATGGCGGTCACACGCGATATTGACTTTCGATTTGACTCCACGTGTGTTTGATCCTTTCTGACTGTGGAACATTTCAATGAATGAGCGCCTTTCTGTGTTGTTGTTTTTGTCAGTCGTCCATCTGTTATTATCCGGTCAAAAAATATCAATTCCTTACACGTGCTTTTAATAATCTGAACTTTATAAGTGGTGCGTTTTCAATGATGTTCAGTATATTATCAATTTATCGGTAGTGAATAGACATACTTGTTTCAACACACACATTCATTAGATCTACAAAAGAGGTTTGTTCAATTCTTACCTATTCTATCCCTTTTTATTCACAACATTGCTCTTTTCTGTCACATTGCTGTGAAATGTCAATGTCAAGGCCAACTTGATAAGGGAAGCCACTCCTGTTTATTTGATAGGTGAATTTTCACTTTGTGAGATGACGCACAATGGGAGTCATGATTTTCATTAAAAAAACAAATAAATAAAATGAAAATATGTTTTGCACATATCTTATTGCTTTTTTGGCAGACTTTCAAACTCTGAAGAACAATGTTATCTCCTTGTTGCATAAATGAATTTTCAAAAACTTCATAACCATTATAAAATGATGAAAATTTCGAATATATTAACATGTAACAATATATTTTTCTGGAAGTATGGTAACTCGAACAAATAGATATTAAAAAATACCATTAATTGCTTTAAATCGAATAGTACTAATTTACTCTTTTGTTCCGGGTTAGTTATAATTACAATTGATTATAATTTCTTCTAGATCTACTTAGTCCATCAAATGCTGAATTTCAACGCTTTCAAGTTCTTTACTTTGATTTCTAGTCTTTCCATTTATCTTGTAAACGAGGTTGTAGTTACCCTTATTTATGTGTTTCTCATGCAATGAATCATGGGTAATATTTAGGGGAATCCCCAACTTAATGAAGGTTTTTCTATCTCACCTATCCTAGCTAGAATCGGTAGCTCAAGTTAGGACAGAGATAGGATTGTTTCGAGAATGGGTCTTATCCTAACTGCAGGATGCCCTAACTCCTGTTCTAGCTATTTAGGATCTGTCTTAGCTGGGATACTTTCGAGAATAGGCACCCAGAATTTTAATTACATATATGTTAATTATCATTTTCCCTTTGTTGTTTCGGAAGTGACACGTAAATTATTTGATCGTTTTAATTCTTCTTGGAAACATTCTATTTCAAATGTAAATTGTACAACGAGTAATGGAGGTTATGCGTTAAGAACTTATGCTACCTTCAAAGATGAACATCCTCCTGAATTTGATTTATTTAGCCACATGCCTCACTCTTACAGGTGTGCTTTAGCACTTTCTAGATGTGGTGTTGCTCCTCTAAGAGTTGAAACTGGACGATAAAACTGTACTCCTCTACGTCACCTGCCACACATTACATTAATTCAACCCACGCCCGGAATGAGTTGATCAAAGCAATCAATAATGACAGTTATATAGGTAAATATTTAATAGGCGATCACCGTGACATTAAAAATAGGTTCCTGTTAAGTCATGGAGGAACATGAAGGTATATTTTTACATTGTTACACTTAAACGAATAAACAAAAAAGATATTAAAAAAATGCATTTTCAAAAGTTTAGTGTCAATCTGCATAATACTCCATGCTTTAAATTCCTGGACAGTTAATCCATATCCAATATCATATCAAGTTGATTTCATGCCGCTATTCTTGCCATTTGCATTATATAAGATTTATTGTCATATATCAACGACAAACATATCTCATATCTCGTTTTGTATTGCTCCATGTACAAACATGGTTATTAACCTGATTATCGTTTGATTGTCAACAATTGTGGTTCTATATTGTGGTTATCAATGTGTAAAATTATTGATATCTTCTTCTTTCTTTTCACGTGGGCAAAGAGAAATTTAAAATCACAGGTACAATATTTGAATTTCAAACGTGTATATTTCCCAAACCGTTCGAGTACACACTAGTGTTTGCAACTGGACGATTAAGAGGCCACCGTAATAATAACCAGTTGTAAGGTACTATCAAAGGCTTACGTGTTTGAAAGGGTTACATCCCAGTCTGCCTACAATCCCAGTTTGCCTACAAAATTAATGTAGGCAGAAAGGGAAATGATTTTCCACATAAACTAACTGAACAACCCATTTACCAGTTACTGAAGGGTATGTTGTTGGGTTTAGAGAAAGGGTAATTAATGCAGTTTCGCTTACCTTTAACGACATGATGATATTAGTGTTACTGAATGGCAAGTTAAAGTTACACAGCTGTGGTTGGTCTGTGTATCGGCAATGCCGGGTTCAGGACGTACAGCCATCTTGACGGGTGGCATCATAAGATGAAGAACCTGATCGTCAAAGCCTATCCGAACATCTTCCTGTTTGTAACAAACACCAAGAACATTGAATCAACAGAAAAGGCAAAACGTGCCCAGATGGATTGTGTGCCCAGCCCAAGGTACGCAGGCGTATGTACAGGGAACTAGATGCCAGAAAGAGCACCTCCAGCCTGGCAGAATCTGAAGTTGTGTCTCATCTGAAGAGCACAAAGAATGCATGTTTTGATTTGTGGTGTCATCGGGGTTGTTCTCTATTCGCCTACATCCCAATATGCCTACAGTCTTAAAACAACAGTTCATGGTCTGTTGACTGTTGATTACGTTTTGATAAACCAGTGTAACCCCTATGATCTAAAATTGGACTCTTCTAGCTGAAGTAGGTGAAGGACAAAATACAAAAGCAAGACTTAGTATATTCACCATCTCAGTGGTTATGAAGATTAGCATCCTTTTCTCATCTCCTCGTCTACCATCAGGAACTGCCTGCCGGCCGTCCGAAGTCTCTGTCCAGGAACCTAAATATAAACAATAAAAACCTTAAAATTTGTCTATGTTTGTTTGTATTGAGGTTATTCTGTATCCTTCACTTGTGACAAGATATCATATAATCTGATCTCAGAACGATTGATTGAACATGTAGTGTAGATTGAACACCCGTGGGACAGGTAGTAGAACTTTTGCACGTTGACGGTTGAGCCCTGATCGAACACTGTAAAAGGAAGCAACAGTGGCAGCAGTATCTTCAACATCTACATAGGTTCTGGATCTCTTCATTGTAGATCAGTTGGATGGGCTGTATCTCATCACGAACACGTTGTCTCAGTCTGGTGAGGAGTCTGGTCTCTTCTTCATTCACCAGAGGAGGTTGGTTGTGTTCTGTGACGGAAGATATGTGGTCGCCAATGGTACTGCATTTACCCTTACATTGATCTATGACGCACTTCCAGTGTGTGGCTACTTGTCTCACTACATTCATTCGATACTTGTGGCCACCATGTAGTACCTGTCTTCCTCCTCTCTGAGACTTAAATGAAAGGAAAGGGAGTTGATGATGTCTAGGAAAGGGAGTTGATGATGTCTAGCAAAGGGAGTTGATGAAGTTTCCTAGTCTCCATGGTGAACTGGATTCGCTGGCGTTGTTTGTTCAGATGGTTCAGCAGGATGGAGGGGTCGTGACTCTTTTCCAGGATAGTGAATGTGTCATCCACCTTCCGGTACCAGCATAAGGGTTTGATGGGGGAGCGTATCCATTTCACCATGGAGACTGAGCAACGTCATCAACTCCCTTTCCTAGACATCACCATCCAGAACTCAAACAACCAGCTCATCACTTCTGTCTACCGTAAGCCAACCCACACTGACCAATTCATCCACCATCACTCCAACCACCATCCCCAGATCAAGAGACCCATCGTTTCTATGCTTGCAAGACGTGCCAAGAACATATGCAGTCCCTCCAATCTACAACAAAAATTAGCCCACCTCAAATTTACCTTCATCACCCTCAATGTCTACCCGACACACCTAGTAGAAACCACCACCAAAAAGACGTTAGAACATCAAGATCAACCTCCTACTAAGCCTGAACCATCCCCTATTTGCAGAAATATTCCCTATGTTGGATCCATCAGTCATCACATCAGTAGACTTCTAAAGAAAACTGCCAGCATTGACACTACCTTCTCATCTGGCAAAACCCTCAAATCTTTATTAAAAGCCAGTCGAAAAGGAAGCTGTGAAACTACCCCTAACCGAAGAGGATGTGTGTACAAATAGAAATGCACATGTGGCAGCACCTACATAGGTGAAACAGGCAGGTCTGTATGTACTCGTATGAAAGAGCACAAAGCATCTGTGAAAAGCTCGGACATGAAATCAGAACATGTGATCAGAAATCCCAGCCATACCATCAATTGGGAGAACACTGACATTTTGGCCGTCAACATCAGCAATTGGCGGAAAAGGAAATTGATGGAGGCCATCTGGATCCACCGCACCAAACCTGAAATCAACAGGGATCAGGGCGTTTTTCTACCGAATGCATGGTGCATAGAATAATGCTTTCAATGTACATGTTTTCCCTTGTTCCCCTAATCACTGTACATGCTGTGATTTTCATATAAGTGTTTTCCTATTGTTGTTTTCATAAATGGCTTCCAATCAATCCTATCATGTATGTCCAATCCTTTACACTGTATAAACATTCTGTACGTCCTTTGTATAAACATCTCTTTGAACTCTGTACATCTCAATCTGTAATATTATCTCACTGGCTTCTTGTACATACTATATATTCTGCTTGTATCATATTCTGTCACTCACCTGATGAAGGGGCAAGACGCAGCCCAGAAACGTCGTGTTGTAAATATTAACGAAGTTGTAAATCCATACCACACGTTGTTGTGTTACCTCCCAACTTCTAGATGCCAAACAAGCATCTGAGTTTAAGGCTTGTTAATATCTCTCGTCACCTGACCTTCCACGGCTACTGCAAAGCTGTCAGCTGTCCCTGTTACGCTGTCAATCTATTCATCTCATTAAAGATATATATCAATAGTTTTGACACCATCTAATTGAATAGCTCCTACGTCTATTAAATAATGTATGAACAACTTCATTACCGAATGTGCAAGATGTGGCTTGAACCCTCTGGGGACTATGTATTACCCCCACGGGAAGGGAGATATAGGTTGTATATTGGCGCTATCGGGAATGCTTTCATTTTTCTTAGTTTATTTTCAGATAACAATATTCCTTTCAATGTAGAATTCTCGTCACTCGTAAATTATTGTCTTTAAATTTACACCTTAATCATAGAGAGGCTTTCGTGAATGCAACGTTTAATGGGAATATCACACAAGTCTGTCATGAGTAACACTGCTGTAATCAGTCAGCCGTACCTCCTGTTCCTATTTTCTGCGTTGGGTATCACCTATACATTTGTCTGTCAGGGCAATTAAACCTGATATTGCTGACTAAAGTATACTCCACAGCTCAAAGTATACCATTTTTGCTTACATTCTAGTATGAAGTGTCTTCCTGGTCTTTCTTTTTCAGGCTTTTGGAAAGAACAATGCATTCGCTTGCCTTCGTGCGAATAAACTAAGAGATCTGGCTAGCTATTTTCGAAACGTCCGTAGCCGTAAGAACTTCTTAAGCCCATTCTTAACCCATTGGCGACGGTAAGTTAAGAATTCTTAGGGCTCAGAACGTTTCGAGAATAAGGGCCCTGTACGTGAGAGTGAGGGTGTGTGGACTTGAAATGATGTGTATATGGTGTATATTTTTCATGAAAGCACTCTCCCCTCTAACGTATCCACATGTCTCTGAGAGCTTTTCTAGTGCTTGGGTGCCTTGAGGTTTAGTAACTCTTAAGCCGTCCATAAAACGTTTAACCTATACATCAATTGAGAAAATGGCAAATCGTAATTATATAAGCTATCACGTAAGACAGGTATTCTAATCTGACTTTACACAGAACGATTAAGTAACTCAATTACAGATGGGTTCGAACTTCAAATCAACCTATCGGTGATGGTGACTGATGACCAACAAAGCAATTCTGGACACCCACAGACTGCAGGACCATCTGTGTGTTCTCCAGTAATTCAACAGAATGATAAAGTTCTGTTAAGCTGACTTAGCCAATTTCATTAAAGGTGTTTCATGTTGACACCTGACACTGATCGAGAGACATTTCTGTAATTTACGGTAAAGAGTGACTGGAATCAATACTTTGTATATTCTGAAACGCACACTTCTACAGGAGAAATGAATCACATTTCATTGTCAGCATGTCATAAGTGTTTAAAACCTTTGTTAGCAGAAATCAGGCAACAAAAAAGCAATCGTATGTAACATATTCGAGTTGTTTATTACACAGCCAACATGAGGTACACAACCGTGGATTATACCAGTGAACCTGTACAATTGTCTGTAAGTTTTATGGGCCCGCCGTCATTGCAGTAATACTAACAAGTACCTTGATTATGCAAAGAACAAAATACTTGAATGAAATACAAAATATTTTGACACCATTCTCAACAATAAATGTCTCTTCTGGATCTCCTCAGTTAAAGTGAATGGGCAGAATGACCTATTTTTTATTATTAAACCTTCTTATTTCTTTAGAAGGCTTTTAAATATAGACCGTATGTTCGTACTAAAACTTGAGCTATGAGCCAATGTGTGACCAGGTTAACTTCTAACCGTATAGGTTAACTGATAGTCAAAGTCTGGAATGTCTCTGTCCCAATTGATTTAACCCCCAAGGAACACAAATGTGGACTACTTAGAGGTTTCCTCCAAGCAGCCAGAACGGCAGAGCACTGTTCATTCCCTGTTGTCGTTGGCCACCTTGCATACCACCCTGCATACCCCTCCCTTGGCCTCCTTGTCCTTGGTTCATGAAGAAGTAGGGAAGTGCATTGCTGAGTTCACCGCCGCCGAGAGCCAGTGCCGTAAGTGGATTCATACCATTCATCATTCCTTGACCGCCTCGGCCGCCTCCCATTCCACCCATACCGCTGAAGAGGAGCATGTTCATCATGTTGTCTCCTAGTCCACCGTTCAAAAAGAGGTATGGAAGCATGCTGTTGCCGCCCTGTCTTCCCATCATTTGAGACATGAAATACATGTTTCTTCCCGCGTCACTGCCCATGAATGGAAGGAATGACATTGGGTTTCCAAATCCTTGTTGCTGGCGCTGGTTTCTTCTGTTGCCAAAGGGACCCATGCCAAAGCCTCCTCTTGGACCACCAAATCCTCCGTAAGTATTCATGTTTCCGTTATTGCCGCTCATTCCTCCGTATGGAGGAACCATGCCCGTCATCGGCCTACCCATACCCATTGGACCACTCATGGGACCACCCATACCTATTGGACCGCTCATGGGACCACCCATACCCATTGGACCGCTCATGGGACCGCCCATTGGACCACTCATGGGACCGCCCATAGGGCCACCCACTGGACCTGTCGGTGAACCTGTTCGAGCCCCCATGGATCCTCCAAGAGCTCCTGTTGGCGCTCCGCCAGTTGGAGAAGCTGTCGGACCTGTCGGACCTTGGGCTGGAACAAAGTGGAGACGCATTATGTCTTGTGTCGGAGAATCACAGAACGTTACAGTAGTAAACCTCATGGGCTGACATCGGCCTTGTAACGTGTAATGCGGAAAGAGCAAAATACTTGTCTAAACTGCCTTCCTAATATCAACAATGTCGCTCATAATCAAAATGCATGTATTAGCCAACAATGGCATTCAAATAGCATTTTCACAACTATTTCGGTTTACGATTTGGAATTAATACTTCTATGCGGCTAAAAGATATGTATCTTTAGACTTTAGTTGTACTTCCGTGGTTCATCCCCAGTCTCAAGCATGTAATATGTAAATGTGTGCAATGACAAATGAGCGGATGATAACAACACAGCCGTTATCCATCACATCCAAGGTCTAAAAGGACGCCTCTGTTAGGCATCACATACGTTATATATAACTGTAGTTTGGGGGAAATAAGATAACCCTAGACACATATTTGGTCGGATTATTAATGGAAATGCTTAAGCTACCCACCAGGTGCAATGTTTCTATCATAGCACTGATAACATATTAACTCACTCACTCGTGATAATAATTATGTACTGGATTGTACTGCACAGCTATATAACGGCGAAATACGGTTCTAAGTTTACATAAGAGATGTCTACGCAGTGGAATAACATCATGTTTATAAAACACAGTAGGTTTGTCTACTGAATCACCCATGCGACAGACCCTGAGCCATGAACACTCGGTCCCATATGGTCACCTCTTGCAACAAGCAAAACGGGAATAAGTGTGAGCATTATTATATTTTTTTCTGTACTCAACGAATCTTAAACGAAGTGCTCATTGTGATTACGTTATTTTCATAAGTGGTTGGTAAGGGTTCGCCTAAGGTGTTCAAGAGAACACGTGCGTGTTGGGAAGTCACATTTCGATTCTAAATCAAGAATGGATTTGACAATTTTAGGTGTCTTTACCATTTGATATTTCTGCTAATCATTCACATCATGCATACAAGGTGCCTTCAACGTGATGTCATGTACATAACGTATTCGAGTTTATCAAGAAATAGCCTACATATTTTTAAAGGTATTCAGCATTCTGAGAATAATTCGACACTTACCGTTTATCAAGACGAAAGCCAAAGCCAAAACAGCACACCTGAATGCTGCCATCTTGTTCTTAACTGCACAAATCAGAAGAAATATGCGTACGTATCAGTATTGTCCATGGATATCAGAAACAGTTTTACAAAGGGGAACCTAAACTTGAAAATATATACAACGTTGTATATTTTAACAAACATCTATCAACATTACTCTTCAACAGATTTATGTAAGTTGTGAGATGATTCCAAACATATAGGTGTCCGAGTGATGGTGTAATGGTGTTTTTGGTGATTGATTTAAAACGTCTCAAAAGGAAATCACAATGAAAAAAAGACCATCCGAAACACATATAACAAATGGAAATAAATATAGACAAACACGTACCGCATCTTTAGGGAGACAAAGATACTTAAGTGAAGAGCTACATATTTACGTATATAATCGACTTAGAAAACAAAATGCCTACCTTTGACGCACTTGGACCAACGGTGTGTGTACTAGGGCAAACCAATGGGCTTGTGAGGGGGAAGCGATGCCCTCTTGTTTTATAGGCTCAGGGGACAGGTCGCTCACTGGCTCTACTATCCATTGCTTTTGACAGGCGCGTGTTGTCTCGGACGATGTCGTTAATTCCACGGACATCGTCAGTTATACGTAGAATGTGTTGCGTTATACTGTCCGCTTATATCGACATCATACAGCCGACATGTGACACAAATTGTTTACTAAATCAACTTGTTGGAGTTAGGATCTTCCTGGTGTTTTTGACATGTTTTTTGTATGCGTTGTATACCATGTGACATGATGCATTATATTCAGATAACTTGCCTTGTGGGGCTTTCTGTGCAAATAACAGAATGTGTATTTAGAATATTTCTCTTAAACTGTTAACTGAAGTTATAATAGCATGTTTCTTTATATCCGTATCTAAAGGAAGTATTTGTCAATGTGTAGACACATGTATAAACACTATTATAAGATCGCACTTTGCTGGTTATTACGTCTGCAGTTTACGTTGTGTAACATTACTACCTTGTGTTCAGTTTTACTGTCAAGACCATTTCAACATCTGCAAGCATTTCTATCTATGTAAATCTATCACATCTCCGCTACCCTTCCATACACTAGGTATGCCATAATTGTTTACTCTGTTCTAGGTATGTTAAAATAAAAATAAGAAGACGTACCGCATACCTATGGTAGATTTGAACAATAAATGCTATTTAACATTTTAATATCTCTACATATTTGCCCTAAACACTGTTCCTGCTTTGCTTTGCTACATAGTTTGTGAGATTACTCGACACATTGTTTCCCTGACTGTAGGACATATAACACATTATTTCCCTGACTGTAGGACATATAACACATCATTTCCCTGACTATAGGACATATAACACATTATTTCCCTGACTATAGGACATATACCACATTATTTCGCTGACTTTAGGACATATAACATTATTTCCCTGACTATAGGACATATAACACATTATTTCCCTGACTATAGGACACATAACACATTATCTCTCTTCTAGTTTTAATGTCTAAACATTATTTTTCACAATTTACTGACATAACAGAGCCATTCTACTTAATCCCCCAGCTTACACTTGAACCCATCAACCATCAACGTACATTACGACCGTCTAAAGTTCACATAGCAGCTTCTAAGTGGTCCCAGTGATTTGCGGTCTTCTGTGACTAGTACTGATACTATACATGACATCATAGATACCACAGCAGCCTCAGATTGGAACCAATGACATGTAGGCTGCTTTTAATATAACGGCTATAAAGATTGTTGAAACAGAACTGCATACTAGTAGACGTGATAATGGACAGAGAAGAGTGACGAAAACACTGGTGGAATTAACAGTTAACTACTGCATGATGTGAGACGCGCTATGCTGAAAGAGAATGTTGTAAATGTGAGGGATATCGTGAAAGGGAAAGAGTTTGTGTATGTGCAGACACCCGATCCAAATGTTTGACAAAATAGTTAAAATCCAACCGGCAGCATGTACGACATTCTCTCTATGACTTGAAGGAAGTGTGTGATCGGGGGAGTAGTGATTACTTCATGAAGATAGGGCCAGCTGGTATTGGCCGTCTGGGAAATAAGAAAATTCCTGTAGAGGTCAAGCCGGGAAGTGGTTCAGCTTCTTGTGAGATATGTTAACAGTTTTGAATAATTGGAGGGTCGCGTTCTCCAATTCAAGGAACTGAAACGTTACTGGTATCAGCGATGTATGCCATTGTGGCGTCATCAGTGAACACGGTGGGTCAACTAGAAGGAGCTGAATGTGTGTATTACAGTTGTATAGCTGACCAGATACATCATGCCGTACGTGCAGGCCAAACAGGGAAAGGCTATATGATGTGATGTTCTTAAGGTTTCAAAGAATGACACATGTCTATTTTCCTACATAGGTTTCCGAACACAAAACAGATTAAAAAGCCTATCACTGGAGTAAACGTATGAACAATCCCATACCTAATTCATCAACAGGTAACTCACGTGACCCACTGTCAGTAACTCTGACCAACTCTTCATACAACTTATATTGTAACAAATTGAACAGCAGATTAAGTAAGCAAGTGGATATGTGTGGTGTTCCAGCGGATGAACAGATCGTCTTTTGAAAGAAGTCTACAAAGAGCATGTTCATACATTTACTCCTGTTATCTCAACAAGGAAGAATTTGGGACAGCCCCTATTATTGGTTTCAAGAAGACATACGATTGCATAGACATGGGTCCTTTGTGGAGTAAAATGGCAGATATTGGTATCACTGAACATATTTGCTGTGCCCTGTTTCATTACATAGCTGAGTATGATGTTGTGTGAGATTGAATGGTTTGACTAGAATTGTGGACGTCAACAGGGTTTGAAATATTGCCACTACACGACACTACTACACTTTAACATTTTCATCAGCGACTGCATCCAGTAAATAAATGAACGTGCCTTCGGCATCCACTTTGGTCCGAGCCAAACGAAAATTATTTGAATCTATACTCGTACTTTCTGAACATCTGGATAACCGCATGTTTCGTTGCAGTGTAGCGCCATTTTGAGTGGAAACAGGACAATATAGGAACACGATTTTTGAGGAATAAATTTAATTGAAGACGAGTGCCATGTTTCAATTCACTGGCGAATTCGTTTAGATTTTTGTACCCTGGGTTAAATTGTATTTTTATGAATATATTGATCTGTAAAAAAAGATATTTCTCCGCTACATTTACATTTTGGTGCAATATTTTTTTATGCTTTCTTTCTGTAGATGGTCTGCATATTTTATTGTCTTCGCGATGTCTGCTTTAGTTAAAGTAGGTAAGATGAATACATGTTATTTTACGACCTTTAAAGGTTGCCCCTAACGCTAAACGGGAAGCTTGTCTATGTGAGAAAGGTAAACACTCTATCGGTTTGTCTTCCTTTTAATACAAAACAAAGTCTTTATTGTCTGTCTCAAAGTAGAGCGTTGTAATTTATTTATTTTGAGTTTTCTGTATACATGTTTTGTAAACTTGTTCATTCAGCACAAGTTCAAAGGACCCATATGGTGTTTTTTTTAAAAATAACTAACTATACAAAAATATTATTGTGATATACCCTTTTTCACAATCACAAGAGTGAGTGAGTGAGTGAGTAGGGTTTTAGCCCGCTTTTAGCAATATTCCAGCAATATCACGGCGGGGGACACCAGAAATGGGCTTCACACATTGTACCCATGTGAAGAATCGAACCCGGGTCTTCAGCGTGCACAGAAAATCTCTGCAAAAAACACAATTCCGACTATATTGTAATAATGAATCAATATAAATTAGTGAGCACAACAAAACACGGACATTAAAGCAATGATCATAGCTTGAAGCAATCGATCAGTTAATGTAATGACGACAGCCTTAGGCTGGGTAGCTGACATTTTGAAATGTAAACAGTTGGCACTCGTGCACTGAATTATTTGTTTATTGACACACGTGTAATAATGCCCATTATAGATGCTTGTCTGCAGTGCTTACATGTCCGTTGATCACAGTGTTTGAGTTGGAAGGGCGTAACGACGATATGGAAATAGATGGGGAAAGTGAATCAGGTATAGCTGTGACTAAGGAAAGCTTCAACAAGGTATTGTGACTGAATGAGTTGGTTTGGACAAACGTTAATGAGTGTTTGATTGTTGGGGGAAAATGATATAGGTGTTAATCCATTATGGCGAAAACCTTTATCTTGCATGTTTTACTAACAAACCCAAACGCATACAGGATCCTGGCACACCAGCTGCAATTGGACACAAACAGGCGACTTGGACGTCTGTGACGCACATAAGCCCGCCTCATATTATACTCTGTAATGAATTACACCATCTGTGAATCGACCTATTCCCGTGTGTATTATTTAAAACTCTACGAATGCTTGCACCATCTGTAAAGCAATCTGTTCTATTGGAGGAATTAAAGATAATATATTAGGCATTGATAAAAGCTAAATATCTCATTACTGACTACAACTGATAATCCATGTACATTACATAACTTCACATAAGTAAAATAAGATACAATTCCAAGACGATTTTATATTCACAAAAGCTGAATGCAAGTATGAAGGTTTTAATTAGAGACCTACTTAAGTAGGCACCAAGGTATATATTGGGGCGGTGGGGTATCCAGTGGTTAAAGCTTTCGCTCGTAGCACCGAAGACCTGGGTTCGATTCCTCACATGGGTACAATTTGTGAAGCCCACTTCTGATGTCCCCCGCAGTGATATTGCTGGAATTTTGCTAAAAGCGGCTTAAAACTCACCTACTCATTCACTCACTTACCAAGACTTTCAACTGCAACCTATTACAGGAGTCAAGACAATTACGAATGTCTTTACAGTATTCCATGCAAACGATTACTTTGTGCAGTGCATTTTAGAAAATGTATATTTATTCTCGTGTTTATTATTAAATAACATGTCATCAGTCACGCTTGAATAATAGCTCACAATACATGTCTGAAGAATGCATGCATAGTTTTATCATTACGACAACTTGATGTAGATATTAAACGTTTTATGTCCTGACGGTAAGCTTGATGTACACGACAATGACAGTTGTATTGTATTACATGCCTCTCATGACTTTGAAACAAGGCGACGTTAAAGTTTTACAACCTTTGAAACTTGTCTGTAAAACCGCGATGCATGATAATGCGTCAATATTTCATGTTTTATTGTGAAAGAATACATTTCAAGGAGTTGAAGTAAAAATTATGGTCCACCTCATAAGATATTTAACCTCAGATCTCCGAATTATTTAAAAAACACTGACTGAACTGGAGTTCTTCCTTTTAATGAATATTATGTTTTCTGAAAAATATCACTTTCTTCAGCTTTTAGTTTGACGAAGTATTCGCTTTCGATACTGTAACATGTTCCGTCTCGGTGATAAATATGTTTTCCGTGTTCAGTCCTATCGTCAAGACATTTTAAAAAGTATTTTGACAACTTGCTGGTTCTGTTTGTTTTGGAATACCAGTATGATACAGGAAATATCAAATGTATTACTTATTGAGTAATTTACTTCACACGTCACTCAGTATCACACACGTAAAAACACAAACTTAAGCTAACGGTTGTTTGAAGGAGTCTGTTCCACAAACATCTCTTATCGTTTTCTAATGACCGACGTAGAGTCGCCAGATCACTTGACCAGAATCTCACCTTACCCCCTTGTAGAGGATAACTTATAAATGAAGCTGGTGGTCACTGCCCATGGGTTCCATCTGTGTACCTGTATTATAAAATGTAGTTAACGTACCCCGACCATGGCATGTATTCCATGACCATTTAGTTACCGCTAAGTGCATTACGTAAAAGTGATTACAACGATCATACCTTTGATGAGTTCAGTGTGTTTATAGGGACAAGTCGATAGGCCCCTAAGTCCTACAGAACTATTGTTCACGGTACACCATAGTTTTCTCGAACTGACATTTCAGTTAGGGTGTGCATACATCATTGTGTGTCTGTTTGAATAAAAACTGTATAACCTGAGAACAAAAGGTAGCAGCTACGTATGCTAATTATTTTACACCTTGTTTACCATTACACAACCATTGTATGACTCAAGCGGGAGCTCACCATGGACGTCGACCTGAACATGTGTCACTGTTGATTCTCAAGTATAGGAGACCCCTGTGAACAGACACCTTCTGATAACCTACTGACACACATACAAGATATTACGTAACGGGATTAATCTTCTATTACACACAATATTTTTTCCATCCTACATTTTATTTCTGAAAAGATTAACGTGAAATGATCACTCTGACATGTTTCACATTGCTCAAAAACTTGTTAGCACGTAAAAACTTGTTTACCATGCACATGTTACAATAACTAAACAAACATTGTTTACACGCAATTGCTGTTGCTTGTGCCAAGTTAAAGTACACTTAAGCTACGTACACATGTTCATTTACAACGTATAGGAGTTGTGGAATCGTACTGGTGATAATGTTGGTTTACTCGAAGCTGAAGATTCGGAAGATTATTCTAAAGATACTTTCATCACCTTATACCCTGTTTTACCTGTCACACTTACACACTTTGGGTGAGCTCTTTCACGGACACCTGAAGTTTACTTCCAAGATTATGCAATTAGAATAACTGACTTCCTCTACAGGAGAGGAGCTATTTATAATATTTAAAAACAATATGAAACGAAACTTATCTGTACCAGTTACATTAAATAATTGGAGGTCGTTACTCAATTTCAGAACCTCAATCCATTAAGTTCCAGTTGAAACAGGACGATGGAGTAACACACACCGAAATGAAAGATTATGCTTCCTCTGTAATTCAAACGAAATTGGAGAAGAATTTCACTTTCTGTTAAATTGCACCACCTGAGTCCTAGAAAGGAAAAATACTATTACACTAAGAACTATAACTGTAGAAACCCGAATATGCACAAAATGAATCAGTGTTTTTACTGCATTAAACCAGGA
>VKKT01001039.1:139560-151413 GCA_008038995.1 Haliotis laevigata
CTGAGTGGGGTATTCCTGCTTCACTGCGGCATGGTATCTCAGTGGGCTAGCACTATAAAACCGTCTAGGCTAGTACAAGCAGCCGCACATACACATGCACACGCATGCACGTCGTCATATGAGCGAAATATTCTCAAGCACGACGTAAAACCCAATTTCACCTCACCTCACCGTATACCAATAACTTGTCATCTTTGAGTAGTTGTCCGTTGAGGAGGTCTTTTATTTGCTTATCAACAAGGAAATTCTTTTTCCAATTTATTATCGCGTTGTAAGAACAGTTCACTGAAATATGCTGATACTTGATATATCACCGTAACACGTAATGCACGTGATTCTTGCTTGTACATGCATATCTAAAACCAATATATGGCACGCCCGCAGGGTACAAAAAATCATTCACGCAAACTTAATATTGGTATGAATTTAAGCGGCTCTATGGCGGTTAACTCATGTGTTGCGATACTTTTGTCTGTGTGTATATATACACATGGTACTACTAGGTACACACACATACACACAGACACACACAGACTCACGCACACACACACAGACATATGTATATAACTCTATGAAACACTTACGGTCACAGGTGCACTTCGACTGATGATATACTGTTCCGGGGGCACATTTCCTTGTCATCAATTTTCCATGGACTTTCTCAAAATACATGTTTGGCCTTTGCAGGTTCGGTGACAGGTTTGGACAGATCTGACCTGAAACATGACAAGTAACACTCATGATCATGATACTGGCAGTTGGTGTACACGGCTGAGGCAACTGTTTACCCCAGTGGTATATCTGATTAAGTCGTGTGGTTATGATGTATGGGAAGGGTAACTGAACAAATATCCACATCTATTCTGGAAAACCAAAGTCGATCGGTCTAAACATGTCTACACCAAACCTACACGTTTCGCTCTTACAGCTGCTGGGAAGTATCTGAAAAAACAGAAACACCAGGCCCTGATTTCTCGAAACAAACTTAAGGTTTTACTCAAATTTCAAACTGAGTTTGACGATTTGAAACAACTGAATTTTTAACTCAACTGCATTTTTAAAATAAAAAAGCCCAAACAACTTAAGTGTTCTATCCACTAAACTCAAATTGCCTACTATGTTTGAGTTTAATGTCGATATCAGTTCTTTCTGGGAAATGCATTTTCCTGCCTTTTCTCAAATTTGAGTAAAAACTCTAACTTAAGTCAAAACTCAGACTTAAGTTTGTTTCGAGAAATCGGGGCCTGATGGTTCGATACCGGAAAACACCCTATACTGTTTTTGTATTACAATAGTTCTGACTATATTAGGTATGTGTCATATGTTCTGTATTGCTTGTTTTCTCACTTATTGTGTGTCAGTGTGATAATCTCTAATGTTTTGATGATAAAGAAGCTTTTCTTCAAGTATTTAAAATGTACAATTAAATAGGTATATTCTGTCATGGAATAGCTCATTGAGAAAAGGTTCAAGGTTTGGGATTACACAGAGAATGAGTCTAAAACTTATTTCTCTTTAATCTCCACCCAATTCCACCCTAAGCAACTGTAACATATCAGACTTCGAGCCGACTTATTGTAACTAAGGGTGAATGGAGGCAGGTGGTTGTGAGTAGCTATCACTATACATGTATCTTAATATGCCATAGAAGATTAACTTCAGTGTGTCATAATCTGTTGCTATTATCGGAAGCATTGTGAATACTACTAACCGAAAATTAATGGTCAGTATTCAGATCAGAATACGTTTCAAGTTTTATTTAAAAAGCAAAGTTTTGCTGAAAATTTGCAAAAGCTAAGCTAAAAGACTGAAAAATAAACGTAGGTTTACCATGCTGTACGAACGTTTGGTGTGTACATAGGCCACTTGACATGTTGACAAAAGCCCAGGTAAATATCTAACACTTTGAAACCAAATGAAACCACTTCCAAATTATCTAATCGTTATTAACGTCAAAACCTCTGCTGCTGGAATACAGAATTAACTATTGTAGGATATAAACGTATTACACATACTGACGAAGTAATGCCATTTTACACATATGACACATATTCCTCGGTCCGATAGATGAAATCAGTCACTCCCTGGTCATAGTGTACCTGGCAAAGCACATGGCATTTCATTCTGTACGATATCATGAGTTGGATACCACGCTTTGTATTTCCATAATAGATCTCTCTCTGACTTCAATCGGTCACACCCACCCAGGGTGGTGTTTTCTCCTCTTGTAGAAATAAGAGTGCACACGAACAGTTGTCGTATGTAGATAAACGATTATGTACCACGTTCATTAATATCAAGTAGTATCAATTATAGCATATGAAATACAGAATCTAGTTACCAATAAGCTAGTCAACGGTTTAACGTCACATGATGTTACGTTACCATACGGAATGTGAACTGACGGAATCACAACACATGTCATTTTAAGCAAGTCCCTTTCAAGGAAAATAAGTCTTGGGACTTCACCAATTCATACTCACAAAATATGTCCATGTGTCGTTATCGAGGTGGACCAGATTTCATTAACGTCTTTGTAAGACAGTGCATGTAAATGCCACTCATTTATTAAATATCCATCATGACAAAATATCTTCTCTTATCATAACATCTCTGCTATATGGTGAGTTCATTATACAATTCCGACTGTAATATAATATAAACTAGTGATTTTACATGGTGTTTGCTAAACCTGACCCCAAACCTCCATATACATAAAAAGGCAACTCAAGAGTTCCTAAGAACAAAGTAGAAGTTATATGTCAAATTTGGAATTGTATTTCTCTGATGCAGCAAATTTGGGAATGTCCTCAACGTGTCGTTCATAAACTTCTAAAAGCTTCGATGAGGTCTTGAATGCTCTGAAGCTGATGAAACAATATTTTAGCAAGAGACTTATTGTGGTCTCTGAAACCGTGAAATACAACATACGCTCGACTGAAACTAATGCCTAATATGGAGAGTTGAACTAGTCCCTCTTGTCATTCAGGTTTGTGGCCTTGTTTTATCTCTCAGAATATCCATGCCTCTATGCATCAGCATTTAACACGGAGAAGGAGGTTTAACAAGTCTCGTTCATTTCTGGTGGGACAAAGTCATTGGAACTGACTGATGTACCCTAACAAATTCTCATTTTTTTACTTTGCCAATGCCAAGGGGAATTTCAATTTCCAAATACAAAAACACAGAGCAGCCATTGGTGGAGCCTTCGGCTTTATATTCCACAAAACATTGCAGAGAACATTCAATCATGCAAATGCAAAACACTTGGTTCGACACGGAAACCATACTGATATATTGTTTTGTGTTGCCCATATGTTCACGAAGCACGTGGAGAAACATGTGTTTCTCTTTGTGACAGATTCGTGTAAATCCGTCTATCTGAAGCACAAAAGCCAGAGAAGGTATTTTATGAACTTAGTATTTATCAAAGTAATAGTTGTTCTCTTGTCAGACACGCATTACTGCAATTAATCGCTAACATGTCAAATACATTTCGCCTGACAGTGTTAACAATAGGCTGGAGACAGTGATGAATGTATCACGAATGTATTGTGTAAATCCATCAGATTGTGAGATGCAGATCTTCCTTTGTGTTGATGCACTACTTCCTGATATGTGTCATGTCAATTAGTATTATGTCATATTTCAAGGAAAATAGAAAAGTTTCAGTTATATGTGCTGGACATACAATTTGAGTTTCTGTTGTTGTACGCTCTAACGACTAGATACTCGGACACATAATGTTGATAGATTGATTAAGACCTACACAGCGCTTCCAACCCCAAGAGTGAGAGAAAAACATGGGATGCCGGGGTCCAAGGGCCGCCCTCAACAACCCGGTCTCGAAGCCCCCTGAAGACAAAGCATAAACTGTAAATTCTGTTCCCAGTTTGGCGTGAAAATTTATCAGTTTTGTGATGAAAGTAATAAAAGCGTGTGTATGTATAAGAGTTGGCAGGTATGTCTATATGGGAGCAGATATTGAAACAAGCGGAACTCCACCAGTATTTTGGGGGGAATATAAACCGTTAAACATGACTGATGACTTTCCTCATGATACATGCACATGTCACAGAGGATGTAACCACGTTACAGGTTAATCCTTGCGTAATGCACTTCTTTATCCCTCCCAACTCTTCCGTCAAAGGTTGCAACACATTAAAGTCTTGGGTATTTACAAAACTAAAAAAGTCGCATTCATTCGTAAATACAAAACAAGTAAAGATGTAAAAAAGGATTTTTGTTTTGTTTTGTAAAAACACTTAAAAGTTTGACAATAATATTAAGTGGCACAATTCAACAACTTTTCAACCAATAGGAGAAAACGTTTCTCTATTACAAGGGGGTGTGTCCCTGTGACGATTACCCTGGCAAGCTTACGTTTATAATTAAAATATAAAAGTGGAACATTTTACGTGAACTCCTTGCCCTTACCCTCGACACTGGAGACAAGTCATGCAGGAATTCTGGCTGTTTCCCGATACATTTCACTGATTAATGCATATACTAAAATATTGCTGTGACAGCACATTTGTGTTTCTTGTTGTAGTTCCCATTTACAAAAGATACGTTCTTACATAGGTGAATCTAGCAAAGCCGAATATCTGTGTGCAAAGTGTGGTTGTGTAAAGGAGCCTTGACATTCCCCAATGTGATTCATTTGAATTGTTTTCAGATGATACCGGGCGAGAATATGCACAAAAATTAAGGGAAATAACACACACGGGAAAGGGTTGGGTGAGGGTTCAATCAACCAAAGAAACACATCTATGATGATGCTTCTGTCACGAGTTGCAACAGATATTGCTCTTCAAATCATAAACGCTACATGAGCGCAACACACACACACACAAACACACAGTGTGATTGAGTGTGGTTTTACGCCGCTTTTAGCAATATTCCAGCAATAGGACACCAGAAATGGGCTTCACACATTGTACCCATGTGGGGAGTGGAACTCGGGTCGCCAGCGTCACTAAGAGAGAGAGAGAGACACGCACGGAAAGAGAGGCACACAAACAGACAGACACACACACGCATACGGAGACATATGTACATTGTTCCAATGATTTATTTCCTCATACAGAGATTTCAGTTGAATTACACAATAAATGCCACAATTTGATAAAATATATACGCGAAAGTACAGGATGCGTGCAAAAACATAATTATACTAAGAAGGAAAGAGGACGAGGAGGTATTAATAGTAGAAATAGCTTGATAGGTCCCTACAATCGAGGATGGCATCCAACACATACTTGCATCAAGATATATGGCATAGGAAACAATAGTTCCGCCATTGCCTTGTGATTAACAGACATGCCACTTTAGGCGCAGCGGAGTACGATTATTGAAAGGTGTTAGTTGTTGACGAAAACGGACGGAAAGTTATATATCAACTGTTACATTACATGACATATACTTAATGTAGGTGATGACCGCTAGTAGAACACACATTTTATTGCCCCGTTTATATATTATACGACTCATCTTGTTACAGGTTTTCGTTTATGTAACTTAACTGCACTGGGCCTAGCAGATGGGTTAACCAGGGTATAAACAGTGCTTAATATATGTCTATGAAAACAATGCTAGGTTTGAGGTAAAATGTCCAAATATAGAGGATGCATAACGTGGTCAATTTGCTTCATTTGAATAAATACGCCAGGCCGCTGTATATTTCTAAATCTACAGAACAGCGGAAATGCTTAGTGATAGGTGTTCGCCCTGTCTATGTCTGTTCATAACGATAATGTCAGACATCTCGTCATATGACTTTTAACAAACTTCACACTGATGAATTGCTGTCTCCATAAATACGTTAGTCACGTACAAAGCAATGTGACCATAAGAACCGTTTCATATCATTCAGCAAATGTCCCTACTCACACGAATTGAACCAGCGGTACTCACCAGCAGCGACGGTGAACAGAAACACCGACAGGCATGTTCCTATAAGACCTGGCTGCGCCATTGCTCCTCTCACCTGTTAGAACATTTTAAATATACATCATTAGATTCACCCACATCGACCTTTGTTACATTTCTGTGATTTATCAGTGTTGCTGTTTGTAATGTTGGTCTGTGGACAGGAACAATCAGTTTGAGTGTCAGTAGTTTTGAGTGTTTGCCTCTTGGCTTTGACCACAGTCAGAACTGTTCTAGCTATATCATGTCTAGCTGCTAAAGTTCGAATCTGATATAGAGAAACCAAGTTGTGTCTGTCATGAGCAACTCCGCCGTGTCGGTCCAACCAATGCAAAGCACTTGCCTCTGAAAACAAGGCTAGTCAAAATCTATTGTAAACCGGCTCCTCACACAGTAACATACGTGTATATTCCTTTAATACAATGGTGTTCTGACGCAAAGCCAGGAGTTCGGCTATACTTTTAAGACTTGTTTGGGATATTTTCATTCTTACATGGATTTATGTGCTGGTCGCCAAATTGAAAGAGACTGTGCGATCACATACGTGTGTTCACTATGTACTGAAATTAATGTGACAGAAAAGCTTTGTTTAAGTTTTCCAGTGTGACAGCTTATACGATATAAATGTATGGTGTTCATTTATATGTAAAGTTGTATAGCTGATTACTTAAATGGGGTAGATGATGTAGTCCTTGTTTAATTTCCAACCTTTGACATCTCACTTAAATTTTTGACAATGTTGTCAGTTTGTGTACAGGCTGCACGAATTTGTGATTGTCATTTACGCAAACGGATGTGGTTTTGATGAGCTCATAGACAAAGGAAGTTGTCTCGGTGGCAGGTGCGATAAGATAATTACAGAGTCAGAGAACCTAACATCAGTCAGAGTTCTCGACATATCCCGTTCCAGACTGCCCAAAGAAACGTAGTCAAAGTGAAGAAATTAAGAACGACAAGGAAGTGTCGTCTCCTGTCATCCTGTAGACTCAGAAATGTTTTCTCTGTGTAAAAATAACCTGTCACAAGGTCCTATAAATACGAGACGTCATCCCCTTTTTTTCCTTGTGTAAGTATGCAGGATACATTGTTCATGTCACAATGCCCATTAAATAAGTACGTAATCACTGTTTTCTCATTGTCTAAACGTGTGCATAAATCTGCCCTCATGTACTAATGTTTATCTCCTTGTGCAAATGTGCAAACATCTACATATGTCCTTCCACAATATGGCAAAAATACGTACGTGATCATGTTATCTCCTTGTGTGAATGTGCAGATACATGAAAATACCTTGCGCAAATGTCCTTTACATAATGGCGCTATAGCGTTTTCTCCTTGTGTTAATGTACCAAAGTCCTCTATTTTACTGCGGGATCATGATTTATCCTTGTGTAAATGTACCAAAGTCCTTTATTTAATTGCGAGATCATGTTTTCTTCTTGTGTGAAGGTACCAAAGTCCTATATAATGGCGTTATGATGTTCCCTCTTTGTTTGATTGTGCAAATGTCCATTATGCAATGGCTGGATGATATTTTCTCTTTGTGTAAGTGTGCTAATGTCCTTTATGTAATATCGGGATAAGATTTTCTCCTTGTGTGAATACGCATACCCGATATGTCCTGTCATAATGTCTTATTAATGAGTAAGTGATCACTGTTTTCAAAGCAGGTTCCGTGAGTAATGATTGATGAGTGACATACATCACATGATCAAGCGTGTACATGGTCAGGAAGAGAGGGTTAAACTGTCCCAACTGTGATGATCCAGACCATATAATTGCAATACGCAACAACTGTGACTCTAGCATGTGACAGTGATGCATGGACAAATACATCAAACATCCTTTGTTGTTTCATCTGATTGCGATGAGGAACCAACGCCCCTATTTTGAATGCTTGTAATAGGTACTCACAAGAAGCAGCTAATACAGTGACATGTCTCCTCAATAACTAATATTTGTTCTTAGAAATAATGGAAGAAATTGAATTCAACGAGCGAACTAAGTCAAGACAAAATTCTAAAATGTTCCCAGACATTATTGTATGTACCAGAAATGACATTTATGTTTTAAGACAACATACTAGTTACTGTCGGTACGGGACATAAACCATCTCCACTTTTTTATCTTGACAAAACATGAAAAACATTTTTACATTTGAAAAAATGTTTGACAGACAGATAAATCAGAACTTTTTACTTTTTACACTATGTCTTTTCATTGTGTGAGTCTCGAGTGTAATGTCCTCAGTCTCTGGTACACTTCTAACAAGCTAATCTGTGATCTTTTCAAAGCATGGCACAGGCTGTTTACACTTTCACGGGCTCTTTATCTATCGCGTGTCGGTTTTGAGATCATGAGTTACATGGAATGACGAGGACTTGACAAGGACATACGGTACCGTGAACTTCGTCATGGGCAATAGTTTTATGTTTCTTAATATTGAATATTTCATTCCAATTTCTCAAGATTAGTGTTTCATCTTCTAACATTCTATCATGAATAGGAGGTAGCCGACGTAAACTAAATCATACGAAGCGGGTTCGAGTCCCGTAGAAGACACATTTTTTTCTGGGTAATATTGGAAAAAAATCTTAATCTTTCAAAACATTAAATAGTTTCGTCATGAGTACATTAATAGAAATTTGGATTCACAGAATGTAAACGTGAGAATCGTGCGAAAAATCGAATGACGTAAAGAAATGTTTTAACGATAGGGAATGTAATGGAGCATTAAAATGTTGTTATTTTTAACTTTGATGCCTAAATATCATGGAATCATAAACATGATCACATACATTGTATATGCTTAGGATAATGAAACAAACTCGCTCATTCTTACCACTCTGTGATGCTGATGCTCCCCTCACCAACACGTCCAGGAACTAACGAATGTTCTCGCCAGTCCCTGCCTTTATCGCTTCAGGGGTAACCATTGCAGACTGACGTCACACCTCGACTTGTCAATCTTATTGTTTCCTACATTTTATGGCATGTACATGAGAGGATCTTATCAGTGCTTTTTTATTTGGTTAACGTTTTATAGAAGTAATCCCTAGAATGTTTTAGAAAAAAATATTGGCTTTGATTTCCAGTGCATGATATTCTAGTACGAGGCATCAATCAGCGCAGTTAAACCATGACGACGACGTCGTGTTGTTGTTACAATCGTGTCTAATCCTGAAATTTTAACAAGTACTACTGGCTCAATGAAAGGTCCGTTTGCATACAAAAGACTATGTTATCCGTCATTGACATATTCTGTCCCGATTGCCATTCCACTCCAACGATAGCACGTGCACTGTTTCGGCTGAACTGCTTATGTTCTATATTTTCAAAGGCAACAATATCCATGCTAAGTATGAATAACAGTTTCCTTTTAATCATGCTTTTAGTTAGATATACTAGCATAATTTTACTTTGTTTAATATAAGAAAACTAGCGCGGATGAATTGTACACATCCAATGAAAGCTGTTTATTGTGAACCAATCGAACTCGATAATTCGCCCAGGGCAGTAATACGTTATGGCCGCTACGAGACTATGGGGAGTCATTGGATATGTGTATCTATGGTGAACGCTACGTGCAAACCAACGGGACACGTAGATTTGTGAGGCGATAAAACACTAGCATGATAAATTGTGATAAGTAGGGTCTCTGTTTCGCTGTAATCACGACTTTGCGCTGGAATGCCTCTCTTGGACTGTTTAGTTTGTTGCACGTTTTTTGTTGTTGAAAATAACAAAAATGCCATTATGTAGAGTGATACTTTATAGAAAGTAATTGAAATATATTCCCTGCACATACACACCTGGTTCCGATGCAACCGGTTTGGAGCCGATTTCCAGGGGTAAAAATAAAAACATGATGAATTCTCTCCTGGATTTGTTGAAACACAACTAAAACTCATTTCTGCTTGGGTTTTATTATTTTGATAGATGTGTGGCATGATTCTCGTGCCCAACATGGGTTATTATCAGCTTCAGTTCACCAATTCATTAAATGAAAGGTATTGCAAAAGAGTCGTGAGAGAGCTGGGCTGTTGCTGTTGTCCCTGTTGTTGTTGTCCCTGTTGTTTTGTTGGATCTGAAACAAATTGTAACACAAACTGCATAATCATTGCATCTATAATTAAACACTGAGGCCCATACAGTGCTAGTCATCACGTAATAGAAAAAGGCTGAGTGACAGCAATGTATTCAAATAGAGTAGCGGTGAAAGATGAAACGGCGAGGACCAGCACAATCCTACCGTTCCTGCCTAAGTGCTGTCAGCAGCTGCCGGGTCATGGGATACCAAGGATGTGAGTAGTTCACATAAACCGCTCTTATGTCTATGTGATTCCAAGGTACGGGCAGCATGTAGTAGGGGTGCAATGCCACTCAGACAAGTTGGTGCCAATCAGTAAGGAGATTAACATGCGGTGAGGTGAAATGAGATTTAATGGTGCACTAAAACACTGTATGGCACAGTGTCAGTGTGAGTGTGCGCGCTCGTGTGTGTATGTGTATGCGTGGTTGCATTCACTAGTCCGAACGCTAGTACACTCGGTTTCCAGGCCGCAACTAAATATCAATACCCACCTGCCTGACTCGTACCAGCCCTGAGTTTATCCCTTTGATATCGTGCGAAAGATTTTGGGAAGACGCTGTGACAGAATGCACCAACGACCCTGCGCGGTTTTATTTATTAAGGAGTGTGTTAAAATGATATTTACTCACAATAAAAGGTCCTGGTACAAGGTCATTTATTTAGGTACGTTCAGACTCTTACTTATATTGTATAATTGATCTTAGTTGACAGAGTGACTTCCAGATTTCTATAAATATATTTCAAAGTAAGCGGGTCATATGTTATCTACAATACAATGTTATAAGTTCAAACAGCAGTATTTCCTACCAACAACAGAAACAACAACCTCAATGAACAACGAACCAGTTACTCGGTATGTTACCTTCTGTCACCAAATAATAACTTGTATCACCACCAGGATGTTTTCATTATGCATGGTCGTTATAATCCACTTATGTTATTAGTTGTACTTTCATTCAGTATTCGAAACTCTGTTCAGCACTGTAGGAGGTGCTGGTAAAGTTTGTTATCAATGCGATGCTGTTGTCAATGTTAATCTTCTGTGTGAGAAATACGCATCATGTCGGAAAGCGCACGTAACCTCTCCAAATCATGATCATAGATTTGTTTGTTGTTCAACAACGCGTTCAGCAATATTCGAGCTGTAAATAATCGAGTCTGGGCAAGACAATCCCGTTATTAACAGCATGAGCAGCGATCGACGCATTTGGGATACGTTGACATGTGTCAGCCAAGTAGGCCAGCTTGACCACCCGATCCGAAAGGATGGGTTGCTGAAAACCAATTCTAACCGTGATCTTCATCGGTTGTAGTCATTAAAGCTCGATAAGGGTGTACGGGTGTAAATAAGAAGTTGTTATCCATACAATTGTATGCTTCGTTAATCGGTGCCAGATACACAATAGCTATTCTTTTGTACGGGCAGCATTTCTTCGGGATGACAAGTCGTGATTTTATGGAGGAGGAATGCTCACTTCTGCCCAAATGATACATATATAAAATACACTTACAGTCGCAGACTGTGTTGTTGAAACGAGGGACGTATCCAGGGTAACACTGACAGCTGAAGCTGCCCGGCTGATTGACACAACGACCTTGGTTACAGATGGTCCCGTAGGCAATCGTGCACTCGTCAAAATCTGTAAAGGGTTATTAATTTGCCAGTATTTCACAATATTTCATTTATGAATGCTATGTCATTGTAAATTAACTGTGTCCATTGGTCAGCTGATCCATATCTGAATGCCTTGGTTCTGATGAATGTATTTAACTGGAAGGTGTCGTTAAATTACATCACATCTATACATTGCGATATATCACACAGATAC
>VKKT01001040.1:76571-96490 GCA_008038995.1 Haliotis laevigata
CTACACTCAGCAATATTCCTTTTATATGAATGAAGTTTGTAAAAAACTGAGTCTGGAATGGACAATCTAGGCACTGACATCATGAACATCGACACAATTGGGGTACATGTATCAACCAAGTCAGCGAGCCTGACCACCCGATCCCATTAGTTACCTCTTACAACAAGCATGGGTTGCTGGAGAACACACGGGTCTATTCAGATGTACTTTGACTTTGACCTGAACAGGGTCGGCATCAACATAACTGCTGTGAAAGAATTATTAATGATCCAATCAATTATGAGTAAAAGCCACCACATTTCTGTTCCACATATATATTTGACAAATGTCAACTAAAGGACACACAATTGTTTCTCGTTTCACTCCATGGTACCAGTGCTTGACATGCTCTAACAAGGTGACAGATTTAAGGCAATATTCAGCATTTTGAAATTCTGTTTGAAAGAATGCTCTCTGTGCAACAGGAAGAAAGACCTTCTCCCTGCTCCGTAAGAGTCACATCCCATACGGACAAATACTGGCTTGTAGATGTGGCATGTGATAAGCATTTGATACTCTTTGTGTTCAGGTTGCTTTGAGAACAGGTCCCCATGGAGTCCTTGTCAGTTAAAGTCTATTAATGCTCTGGCATCAGTGGAACAAATCCTGCTAGTGTTCGTCCAACATAACACAAAAATACAACTTTGCTTGGAAGTAATTTAAATTTTTTAAACCCTTCTGCTCGTGCAAATACTTGCATACTGGTTTCTTAATTTGATACAAACGTCATCCTGAATGTTATCAAACCACTTCACATCCAAGTTTTGTCCATTTTAAAACCATCTGTTTTTGGAAAAATAAAGTGTAAAACTCTCGAATGGCTCTTCAGTGGTGTCAGGCTGGCCAACACTGATTGAGATGAAGCTTCTCATCTGAACATAAACATTACAGCAGAACACGTTTGATTTCAGGAATCAAAGACCTTGATTTGATAAAGCATACAGTCTCTGTACAGCCTTAGCTTGAATGCACTATCTGGGCAGCCTCATCCAGATTATTTTCTCTCCCCTCACTTGACATCTAACACATTTTAGTTTTCTTTTATCGTATAACAAAGGTCAATTTTACATTTGAAATACAACCACATGCCAACTTATCACAGGCAATGCAATTACCAATGGGGCACTCCTTGTCGGTCTCTTTGAACCTTTTAAGTTGATGAAGATTTCAGGTTCTATAGTTGCAACACCAAATATCCTTTCACTCTGTGCGAAAAGATGGTGTTCAAATGATGTTCAAATGATAAATAACAGTACAAGTAAACAAAACACTCTGGCTATGACAATGCATTACCAGTTCCTGAATACAAGAAAATGATAATTATTTCCTCTTCAAAGCAATAACCTCAATACCAGATCAAAATACTTGCAGAGGGTTTACTGTGGATTTAAAGGGAAATCTAAGACCTCACAAACAGGCATTCCTTGCTAATCTGATTTAAGCTGACCCTTTATTCATCCAGTTTATTACATTACTCAAACAGTTCCTGATTACCCGGGTAGAGACAAATATTACTTCACACATGGCACTTACTACAAGGCAATGGGCACCAAATATGGAGGCGAGTCTCCCTTTAACATTGCCCTAAAGATAACACTAAAGATAGGATTCAGTTGTAGTTTTATAGCTTCTGTTGCTTCTTACATCAAGCATGGGTTGCTGGCGACCAATTCTAACTCAGAACTTCATGGTCAAGTCCATGAATTAACACTAAGCTCTGCGGAAAGACATCAAGAGACATTTTGGGGTTATCAGACACACAAGTTTCAGCACAGACTGAGTCCACTTTGACATTATTAGGTCGGGAAAACATCCCTAACATCCAACATTAAAATTAATGTTCTTGTCTTTTTATATCCTTCAAATGAGGCCTGTATGTGCAAATGTCATTCTCATAAAACCAGTCATTAACATTTAAAAACTACGTAAATGAACCAAGCAATGTAGCAGTGTATTTAAGGCTTTACTGTATAAACAACATGTGTTAAAATATATAAAGTCACATACATATTCTTTTGCCATAATCCAAATATGTACAAATTCAAAATGCTGCTGTCATCCAACTGTAAACAATTACTTGACAAACAAAACAAATTACTGTATTACAGAAACAAGATGTAATTATGTAAAGTTTACGAGTTTGTAAAAGTGTGGCAGACATTACCACTTCTTCATGTATGACCCTATTTCAAATGTATGTGTTTGTGTAGGCCAATGGCCATAAATACAAATAAACACTTCGCTATATTTTTATCATACATGTACATGGTATCACCAAGGTTAGGGACCATATCAAAACTTTGATGTGAGATAAAAACCTTTAGAGCACACTCCTAACCCACTCCACTCTACCTCCAATCATGACCATTAGGCCCAAAAAAAATAATGTCTATTTCCGGTAACCCGACCGACCGACCCACCCTATCCTAACCCACCCGACTAAATCTTTTTTTAACAAAGTCAATATCATGACTGGAGTGCATTTGAACTCATCATTTTCATCCAAATCTAGTATGATATTTTCATGTTTTTCAGTGTACGTTGGGCTAAAATGGATTGCATTTAATTGGCATTATGGGCTCTCACTGACAAAACCTGCAAATAAATAACATGAATAATGATTTGATATAGAAATCTTTCAATGTCTCATCATAAGGCATTGTCACTACATGATATGGTATGCTTGAAGACCTCAGGTGCCCACCTGGAGCCACTAAGAAATAAAAAAAAGGGTAAAAACCGACCCACCTACCCTATTTTTAAAAAGCATGTTATAGGAACGGACACGTATTTTGGGGGGGCCTTAACAACACCATAACTTAACTTTAGAAGTTTAAATTTTTATATGACATCAAAACCATGAACTGGTCTTAAAGGAGATACAAAGATTACGACTATGTTGCATATCATTACGCATAAGACATATTTTGTTTTTTTCATGTCCTGTGCAATAATATATACATATATGTATACATCAGTGTTTGTGAACACCATTCATGCCTTTAAATGAATATGACCAACCCATATGAATATAATTAACCCATATGAACATAATTAACCCACAGGAATACACCCAAACCACAGGAATGCAACCGAAGCACAGGAATACAACCATCCTTCAAAAAGATGGAACATTGATGAGTGTGGCATTAAAAGCAAAACAAAACAAAAAACGAAAAAATATTTCTATACAAACATGAAAAGCTGCTGCAGGGATTGGGATAGAGAACTTTGACAGTGGGTCATTTTCAGGATTATTAGCCATTTTCTGAATTTAGAATGGGCCACTGCCCTTGTATCAATAGTAATCTTCAAAACTGTAATGGGTCATTTTTTATTATAATGTGCAAAATGGCCCATGGCCCCTGCCTTTCCCAATCCCTGCTGCTGACTTTTCCAAGTTACATGTAGTATTTTGTTAGCATCTCTGGACATCTTTGCCTGAAGGTTGTCTTCAGTACAATACGGACGCCTGATTCCAAAACATTCTTACTCCATACCAGCCCCTTTCTGGTTTCCTCACTGTGATATTGCTGGAATATTGCTAAAGTGGGGTAAAACCGAAGTCTCTCACTCGGACTCCATACCATCAACGCCCATTGTAATAATCACACAGAAAGCCCTCATGACTGACAAGGATACAATGTGCCAAGTGTATCATCAATATACATAAATACAGATTATGAAAAGCACCATTGGTGTCCTTTATAAAATATCTGTAGTACCCTCAGTTCACTGTGTATGACAGAATGACACAAATAGCTGGGTAACTGGTGTGAACCGCCAGGTATTTCCAGCAGGTATTAGTATCCACAACAATCAGACACATCTATTAGCACTATCAGGAGGAACTTCCAAGACATGCGTTCACCACACCACTATCTGTCCCTGAACTTCAGTACACCAATGCCCCGATGATCCAGCCCCTTGTGTCGCCCAAACACATGGTAAGTTAATAATGACCCACATTAGTAGATACCAGCTTCTACCACTTTCCTGGAGGAGGATATTAGCTTGGATCGTGTCTGTATTTGTTCATCAAGTGTCAACCTTATTCCTCTGCCCTCTGTGTCTATTAACAAATAACTAGGACATAACTGGCTCAGTGTCCAAAGGAATCATATTCGCATTGATTCCAGAACAAATTCAATACTGCCCCCAGGCATATATTTAAACCCTGCTGTTAAAAGAGGGAACACTGTTGAGGGGAACGATCATATTGCATCGGTAAATATTTTCTCAAGAAATAAACCACTTGTCCTTCCCCAATGAAAACACGGAAAAAGTCTTTTCTACAATATCAAATAATCCCCTTTTGTGCTAGGACGACATCTCACTGATTAAAAGCTTCATTGCGAAAAGATACTATGAAAGTAGAAAAATTCATTATAGTGTAACAAAGGGTCCATCAACTTCCTGAAGTAAGAATTATGGGTAATTTCATTTTTTCATCTTCCTCAGCAAACCACTCAGGCTCTGTGTCTACAAATATCTGAGATGGAGTCTACCGAAAGTTTCAAATTGGAAATTCGGAGAAAAACATGGGCTGCTTAAAGAATTACTTGGATAAGAAAATGGGAGTTGCATTGTTGAGGTACTGAAACACACAGTTACAGCTGTGAGCCAAATGCTGTACCTATAACAGTTCACGATTGTGTTCTAGGCGACTCCAAAATAGAATAAAACTAAAAATTATGCAGTCTTTCAATACACTGGACCATCGTGTTTTTGAAGATGGAATGGTGTGGTCTTGTTACCTCTGTTTATAAGAGTTTCCATCATTCAGTCAGTGAGTCAGTGAGTAAGTATGGCCGTACACCACTTTTAGCAATATTCCAGCAATATCACAGCAGTGGATACCAGAAATGGGCTTCACACATTGTACCCATGTGAGGAATTGAACCAGGTCTTCAGTAGGATGAGCGAACGCTTTAACCACTAGGCTACCCCGCCGCCCCTTTCCATAATTTCTAACAGTAGTAACAATGTCCCCAGTCCCCACTTGTATTCTGCTGATCAAATGTTGTTAGCTTTTGGCTGACCTTGCTCCTGGATGGAGTAGAGGCTTCCACTTGTATTCTGCTGATCAAATGTTGTTAGCTTTTGGCTGACCTTGCTCCTGGGTGGAGTAGAGGCTTCCACTTGTATTCTGCTGATCAAATGTTGTTAGCTTTTGGCTGACCTTGCTCCTGGGTGTGGAAGGGTTTTCCACTGAATCCTGATCATCTGTTGTTAATATACTGTTGAATGACCCCAGCCCTGGATCTCTTGGAGCTGAGAGGAGAATCCACTTGTTTCTGCTGATCAACTTCCATTCTCTGGGTACCTGGCACAGGATTCCCAGCTTATTCCTTGCTGATAAAAGCCATTCCCTGGATGGGTGGGAGAGGGAGCGCTGTGGGGGTAATCACGTTTGTTTTCTCAGCTTGATGACCCTACCCCACTTGAAATTTCATGAAAGTGTAATAAATGCAGAAGTTGTTTCCCATCCCAAATATAGTTTGACATCTTCCAAGGCATCAAGTGCAAGAGGGTTAAATTTTCCTCAGATATCTCCACCAATACAGCAGCCATTAAGTGCATGCATGCTGGGAACACTGTTGATATGATAAACTAAAGTTACGGCACATATTCAGTGGATCAATGGTATACCAAACTGAACATACATCACACCATCACCTTTCATACAACAGGCTCAGAATCAAAATGTTTATGCCATCAAAGACAGCTTCCATTCCGAACTGAACAGTGTATCAGCTCTCCTGACCATACAGATTATGCATTTATTGCCTGATTCCATAAGCCACAGATGTGGTGGTGTGTGGTCCTGTACATAGAGCTCAGGTCACGAATCAGTTGAAGTTAAGCAACGTTGGGCGCGGAGAGTCCTTGGATGGGTGACCGTGTGTGGCAGCTTGACTCCTGAGAGTCTCAGTCCTGCCCCACAATGAAACACATGTTATACATGTGGTCTCACCTTAGGCAAGTGAGGTTGTTGCCTCTGTTCACCCAGCAGGAAATGGGTACCCGGTGGAATAAGTCATGAGACTATTAACCTTCTAGCGCCTAACAGGCAGCTTGGGTTATCCGGGGTAATAATGATCAGATTGTGGCCTTGCGCAGGATATGAAACCTGGAAAGGTGTGTTATAAATATTTTCATTTTCATTATTATTATCATTATTGCATATTATAGATTACTTATATGACAACCTATCAACTATGGTCAGAGTATTCCAGACCTGAACCCACAACTCACATTCATACAAGTTGTATCGATTGTGCCTATCATGACTTTAATACTGGCTCACTTCATCAGTTACTGGAGAGCTATCATTTCTGATTTCAAAATAAGGCTTTCAATCAGTTCCACAGTCTTGGTCTTTGGAGGACACACAACACTTATGATCAAATTTCTCCTGTTATAAGGACTGCATCAGATAACATAAAAGCCACAGTAGATGAGTCATGTGGATGATTGGACCTAGCCTGTTGTAAACAAGTTCTCTTGAAGGAAAAAAGCTTTCCCAGGGCTTCAAGCACACATTTCTCAGGAAATGTCAGAGTATATATCTTACTCTGTAGTTAGTCAATTGTGTAATGTTCAAAGTTTCATTAGCACACAAATCTGTGGCAACAATACACGAATCAATCAATGCTGTATGTCGCTTCGATTTTGTGCCCTGAGAACATGTTCAGATTCTGTCATTCTTGCAATAATGTTCCTTATCTTCCTTACCATTTTGCAATAAGATTCTTACATATCCTTGGTATCTCATATTTCTTGACATTCTTGAAATAAGGCTCTGCAAGGCCACAAGGGTGCACTTTCCCTCGACAAATCTGCATCAAGATTCTACAGGCATCATGAGAATATATTATCTGACAGTCTTGCATTAAGGCTCTGCAAGTGAACATGGGTGCATTTTTCCCCTACAAGATTCTACAGCGCATCATGAGAAATATTATCTGAATTTATTCTTGCAACAATGGCATTCAGTGCCTCCAGTGTACTCTATCTACCTTGTAACTGACTGTAAGAGCACTCAGTGATTAGTATTGGAAGGTTACACTGAAAGTGAAACCAACTTTATCTGTATGGGTCAAACCAAGTGGGCAATCAAGGGCAACACTTTCGTCCTTGTCAACCCTCAACTCCCCAGACTGACTCCATCTACAACAACGATCCACCTCAACAATAACCCCACCATTGATGACATACGGGGTTCACCAATACCATCACCCATGGCAGCAAGTCAGGTCTAGCACTGTCAGATAAAATGAATTGATGGGAATCCCCTCCCTTTCCTTCAAACCCTTGATTGCATTTATTGACTACTGAAAGACTGTTATTACAAGTCTAAAGTCCACAGCAATCATGTGGAATTAGCGTGTGCACATATGGACAGGAATATTGGTCAGACTGACAGACATAGTACTAACACAGACAGGACGCCACTTGTCATCGGCACAACTGTAACTGAGACAGAACTTTATTGAAATATCGGGAAAACGTCTCTTTCTTCGCAAGACTCACACAAATAGCCAACACTTTTTACAACAGCTATCTATTTTATCATGTATATCTTGAGAAAGGTATGGACTTGGTCTAGACCTAAAATTTATTTTCGTATGGCATGAAGTTTGAAGACGTGTGGTATCAAGCAAATTTGATTCACTGCTTATGATACACGTAGTTTCTTTCAGATGGTGGGGTAGCCTAGTGGTTAAAGCGTCCGCTCGTCACGCCGTGACCCAGGTTCCATTCCCCACATGGGTACAATGTGTGAAGCCCATTTCTGGTGTCCAACACCATGATATTGCTGGAATATTGTTGAAAGCGGCATAAAACTAAACTCACTCTTTCAAGCGTTTACTTGTCACGCCGGCGACCCAGGTTCCATTCCCCACATGGGTACAATGGGTGAAGCCCATTTCTGGTGTCCAACAACATGATATTGCTGGAATATTGCCAGAAAGTGGCATTAACCTAAACTCACTCACTCTTTTACATGGTATCATTCTGTAGAGCTCATTAAAATCTAACTTTACTTCTATATATATTGCGGGAGTTGCAACCATTACTCAGCCACAGCATAGTCAAGCCATCTCTTTATATAACATATTTCATTTGAATTATTGTGTCACTATTTACCCATTGCTGTGCAGAGATCAGCGCAGGGTTTACAAGTGTAGTGCAACTCTTGTCCAAGAAGATGGATGTGTTGGTCAAACAGACTCCATCGAACCATTATCAGGTGAGCATCATGTGATGGGTTGCATCATGTTCAAATATTCTGGTCATCAAACATTCCATTTACAACTGATTGTAACCATTAACTGGACTGTAGAATATCCAACATCCATCAATCTCAAGTTATGTTATTAAATGGTTAATATGTTACTTTCCTAATGCAGAAAAGATATCAATCTTGTCATTAGGATGAAGGTCAGTTTATTCAATGAAGTTTATTGATACCCTGGTTTCCATTGCTGACAATCAACAAAATATATAAAAAATTACTCTTTCCTCATTTCTGTCCCAGTTGGACATTGCTAGACATATTTGGTAACAATTGTGTCTGCCTAGTAAGTGAATTGTGTTCATGTTTTGAAACACAATGGCGTATACAATTCCCAACATCCGTGCAATCGTCCCAATGGCCTCCTGAGCAGCACCTGAGCACAGATAGGCTCCTCCAGACAGGGTCAGATCAATATGGTAACCCTGCTCTACAGCAGGCCATCTTGCTTGTTTTCCTAAACACCTAACGACATAGAATAGCTCTAGATAATCCTATAAAACACATTGGCAAAGTAATCAGCTCCCTTTTGGTGAAGTCTGCCTCCTCCTGATGTTCAGATTTGACTCTACAAATACACAAAGGAGCAAACTCAGACCCTAAACTTGCCTGTCTGTCAGGAAGGTACTGCATACTGTAACATGTCCGACAGTGTCAACAACCTGCGATCGTATCTTTACCAAGATCAATACTTACACGTTGAAGAAGAAACTTTCTGATTTATGCGAGCAATCGAAGTTGAAATATCCCCAAAGGAAGAAGAAGAGAGGTCCGACCTCATGAAAAATCATAAGTACAGTCTAGGTGACACATCAATTCGATATTATTACCATTGACCCAGAACTGTCAGTGTGAAAGAAACTGAGAAGTTAGGATCAGAAGAAGATCAATGTTCTGTAAATGACTGGGCAAGTGTTAACATCACTGATGGAATTTCATCTACAAAAAATTGTTGATTTAATATGGTATTTTTCTAGTTCAGAAGGCTATCAGCAAGAGTCCAGTTACATCCCATTTTTCCTGCTTACTTTGAGACAAGGATTATGCTATGGGGGAGCTCCAATCTGTTTGTCTTGTAACACCAGATGCACAGCAATACTTGAACTATATTCCATCCTGTAAATAACTGTCAGGACCAATGGTTGATATAATGAGCACCAAATGATTACGGAAACACTTGAAACCAAGAGTCTCTAAGGATTGAGTGAGCATGGTTTAACGCCGCGTTTAGTAATGTTCCAGCAAGATCACCGCGGGGGACATGAGAAATGGGCTTTACACATTGTACCCATGTGGGGAATCGAACCCAGGCCATTGGCTTCATGAAGAATGCTTTAACCACTAGGCTGCCTCACCGCCCCGAGTCCCTAAGGGTTAGCGCTACTAAATAACAGATAGATGCTGAACCTGTACTTTCACAACTCAATTCATAATCATCTGAGGAAACTAGAAACAAAAATTATAGTAAACTGAAGTTTTAAGACATCCTTCTATTTACCCACTCGCTCTTAACCTCCTACCAACAAAACTGATCTAAAATATTTGTTCCGATAAAGACATTTGCCCCAAATATGTCAAGTGAATTTGAAAAATTGATTTTAAAAATAAATAAATTTAATGCCGCACTCAGCAATATTCCAGCTGTATGTCGGCCTTCGGTAAATAGTCAAGTTTGGACCAGCCAATCCAGTGATCAACACTATGAGCATTGATGTAAGCAGTTTGGGATACGATGACCACCCGATAACGTTAGTAGTCTATTATGTCAAGCACGGGTTGCTGAAGACCAGTTCTAACCCAGATGTTCATGGGTTTGAAAAACTGAACATATACATATCTACTGGGCAATATGTGATGACAGCTTCTTTTACAAAGCCCTACACAGTCAACTGGTTGTTCCACCTGATAGATGAGGTGAAATGTGGTTTAACATTGTACTTAAGAATATTTCGCTCATATGACGACGTGCATGCGTGTGTATGTGTATGTGCGGCTGCTTGTACTAGCCCAGACTTAAGCTGGTTTTATAGTGCTAGTCCACTGAGATACAATGCCGCGGTGAAGCATGAATAACCTACTCAGACACATTATACTGACCCCGAGACGACCAGACCTTGGTGTACCCATTAATGCCAAGCACCAGGCAGGGACCAACAAGTACCATATTTTAACATTTTGGGTATGATGCAGTCGGGGATCGAACCTGCGATCTGCTCTCTGGTTGGATGCTCTAACCACTACACCATGGAGGCGGTCTTCCACCTGATAAGTCACACACATGTGTAAGATACTGGTAGCTTCTTATACTCTACCACTGAACATAACACTCAAAACAAACCTGACGTAACACAAAGCCTTAAACACAGGATAATTGTAACAAAGTTTGTTCCGTTTCCAAAACCTGACAGCTCTTTAGCCATGGAAGTTCAGTATTGAGAATTCATTTGTTAAGCAACTTTGAAAGCACATTGACAAGTCTAATACAAGACCTCCTTGCAATGAACAAACTACCAATAGAGTGGGACAATTCAATTGACAGGGTAATTGGGCCCCACATCTGCTACAAATCAAACAGGTCTTCTTCAAGGTTTTTGTTTTATTTCATTTCACCCTCATCCTCTTGAAAGAAAAGTTTTTTCCACCATCTTTTGTTTCCATTGTTGTCTGACCTAGACTCAGCCATTCTAGTACCCTGTCAAATCAGTTTAGGCAAGGAATTTGGTTGGATAAAGAGTCCTTAAACTTAATTTACTGGCAGAGAAATTCCAATGTGGACTCAGAATTGAGCATTAGAGCTCCTTCACAAGAAAAATGTTGAATAGAAGCACTTCAACAGGGCATTTGCGGCCTCCAAATGTCACATGAAGCTGAATAGGGATCCAACAGTTTGTGACTGTTTTTATATTTCAAACATGCCTAAAATTTCAAGTTAGGTTCTTGTGTGAACAACAAAGGAGAGTGTTGATGATGTGAGGCCGCGAGGACACAACCATTGTTCACACGTGGCTCTTTCATGGAGAAAGTCAGGCAGCCTACAATAGGATATCACATCTAGGATGAATCTATCATGGTAAACAGTTTTTGTAACAGATGACAAGACATGTCTGTTGCCATTAGGACATATTGATGATGGCAAACATCACAATTTTGACACTTGTTGTATCCAACTTCATTTAGTCAACTTAAAGGTAATTAGTTATGAAAGTGTTAAACTTAATAAACATAAAAATGTTTTGGCATTGTCAGAGTTTACAAATTAAGTTAAAGATCTGCAACACCTCTTTAAGCACATCAATCATGTTGATATATGACAGAAACAATGATTGGTTATCCTGTACACAGCCAGTGAATAGAAGAGACTAACACCATGGCGATCATCGAATGTCATGGCAAGAATTACTTCCAGTACCAAATGGCAAGAACTTCTTCCAATTTCCAAGGCAAACATTTATTGAAGCTCTTGAGCTGGGAGCATAGTGATTGTTCATCTTGCCCGCAGTGTAGGTTTGACATCTTGAGATTTGTTAACCCTTGATGTTTCGTATTTGTATCCAGCTCATAGAAAAAAGGGGGGATTTTAATGTTGGACTTTAAAGTGACTGATTTGTGCCATGAAAACAGATATATCCCTTAAACCTTTAAATGAATTATTATGAACATTTATACACCTTCGATTTCAATGACTGAATCATTTTGAAAATTTTGAACTTTGAAAAATATTCACAAAAATTGAATTGCATAGCACACACCCTTGTATGAATTATGCAAAATTTGAAGTAAATTTCTATATCAATATTAATGCAGTGACAGCAATCAAACCCAAGGTTTCAACTACAGGAGAAATGGTTAAAATGGGCTCATTTAATGGACTGACAAAAAGAGAGACAAGTTTGATGAGTTAACGATTTTCTCTCGAAATCTTTTGACAATTGGCAAGAATTCGTTTTGTTATTCTTGACGTTAGCCTTGGAAAGACTCGATTCCTCCTCCGTGGTGCAGCTGCTTTGTATTGACATGTCGTAACCTGAAAACACTCCTCTTTTTACCAATATTTTCAACTTTTTATTCTCCTAAGACTCTGAGGATGGCATCCTTAGACCAACTGGTGAGGGCAGAAGAACAACAATGGCTTCTACATGACATTCCGAATCAATCAAACAAGAACAAAAAGCCAAATTTCCTGCTATCCTTCTCCAAATCAATAAAGACAAAAAGGCGCTTGTCATGATGGAACTTGAGGTTTTGGGCGATTGTTCAACATGCACAATTAGGCAAAGGAAACCCACTGTTGTTAGCATGACAGGAGAAATCAAGGCATGACAAGAGAAAGCACTGACACTCAGTGTGTCAATTGTCTGTTGCCAAGAAGGCATGGCATGGCCTGAGGACATTGAAACTCAATGTGTTAACACTACTGAACCCAAACCCTGGCTGGAAATGGCAACAACCCTCAGTGCGTTAAGTCTACTGAACAGTAGGTAGTCAAGAAACCAAAGCATTGCAAGAAGAAGCAATGACTGTCAGTTTGTTAACACTACTGAACAGTAGGTAGTCAAGAACCAAAAGCATGGCAAGAAGAGGCAATGCCACTCAGTGAGTAAACAATACTGAACAGTAGGCTGCACCTGACAGAGAAACCGAGGCATAGCATATATGCATTGAAACTTAACATGTTAACATTGCTGAACAACAGGTTGCCAAGAAACCAATGCGTGGCAAGAAAAAGCAATGACTGTCAGTTTGTTAACACTACTGAACAGTAAGTAGTGAAGAAACCAAAGCATGGCAAGAAAAGGCAATGACTGTCAGTTTGTTAACACTACTGAACAGCAGGTAGTCAAGAAACCAAAGCATGACAAGAAAAAGCAATGACTGTTGGTTTGTTAACACTACTGAACAGTAGGTAGTCAAGAAACCAAAGCATGGCAAGAAAAGGCAATGACTGTCAGTTTGTTAACACTACTGAACAGTAGGTAGTCAAGAAACCAAAGCATGGCAAGAAAAAGCAATGACTGTTGGTTTGTTAACACTACTGAACAGTAGGTTGTCAAGAAACCAAAGCATGGCAAGAAAAAGCAATAACTGTCAGTTTGTTAACACTAATGAACAGTACGTAGTCAAGAAACCAAAGCATGGCAAGAAAAAGCAGTGACTGTTGGTTTGTTAACACTAATGAACAGTAAGTAGTCAAGAAACCAAAGCATGGCAAGAAAAAGCAATGACTGTCAGTTTGTTAACACTACTGAACAGTAGGTTGTCAAGAAACCAAAGCAAGGCAAGAAGAGGCAATGACACTCGGTGTGTTAACACTACTGTATAGTAGTTTGCACCTGATAGAGAAACCAAGGCATGGCATGAAGACATTGAAACTCAAAGAGTAAACACTATGTGTTGCACCTGACAAGCCATGGCATGACAAGGAATTGACTATTGTATGGACCTTAAGGAAGGATGAAAGAATAACAAGATAGATCATTAATGTGCTGCTGGATGCACCTAACTGATGTACCAAGCCATGCCAAGAGAAGGCATTCATATTCAATGTATCCAGACTACTGAATAGTGTTTTCCACCTAACAGACAAACATTTATGTCAAAATATATAGTCAAAAACAGAGAGTGCTTCATTTGCGCCTGCCCAATCATTCTATTCTCTATTTGGACACCTTTTCCAACATATTGACAAAAGTGATAACGAATGCATATGCATGTTCCTGTATTTGCTCAGGTGGGACATGATACACCATAATCCTGTATTTGTTCAGGTGGGACATGCTGCACCATGTTCCTGTACTTGTTCAGGTGAAGACATAAGATGCCCTTCTACCTGTCTGACAGATGCCACTKGTGGGACATGCTGCACCATGTTCCTGTATTTGTTCAGGTGAAGACATAAGATGCCCTTCCACCTGTCTGACAGATGCCACTGGTGGGACATGCTGCACCATGTTCCTGTACTTGTTCAGGTGAAGACATAAGATGCCCTTCTACCTTCTGAAATCCTGTAAATGTTAAAGTTTTGCCAATACGTCACAGTTTGGAAAATAATATTGGCACTTTGAAACCGTTTGTGAAGCACCAGCTAGAATGCTGAGGATATCATGTGGCCTCCTCAAGTCGTTTGATGCAAGTGGAGTATAGCCAGTCATTCAAGTTTAATATTGTTGCATATAGCTACCACTTATAACATGCAATTAGAACACTTTCTACTCACATTCATTTAGGAGTACTTGCAATGTTGTAATAATAATAATAATAATGATGATGTGTGCTTCCATAGCGCTAAATTTCATACACCAAGTGACATATAAATCACATATAAATGAAAGATTATCATTATTACCCCAGATAACCCAAGCTTAGAAGTCATATTACATGACTTATCGCACCGGGTACCCATTTTCTGATAGGTAAACAGAGGTAATTTTGAACAAACTCACTTGCCTAAGGTGAGACCACATGTATCACATGTGCTTCGTGATTGTGATAGTATAGTTATATAGGAAAGACAGTGGCCTCCCTACATCTACCTAGACATGCATGGCTTTGATACCAACTGTCTCTTTCATCCATTTGCCAAGACCTGTTACTTGCATCTTGGTATTCATATGTACTTGTTGCATCTGTTCTACATGCACGTGTTACTCATACCTGAGGGGCAGTGGGGTAGCCTAGTGGTTAAGGGGTTCCCCACATGGGATCAATTTCTGGTGTCCCGTGCTGTTATATTGTGGAATACTGCTAAAAGCTAATTCATTCACTCACCCACTTATACCTGATCATTTTTCTGCATATGATCCAAGACATGTATGTTTTACCTGATCTCTTTTTGATACATGCATGCAGACCTACGTGTCAGACATTTTACATCATTGCAACTCCGTATATCTACTTTTTCCCCCAATAAGAGAGGAATAAATGGAGACATTTTGTCATGGTCTCAAATTTATGTGTTTTCCACAATTTCCCAGATACCACTGGGGCTAATAAATACACCTCAATCAGATGTCAAAAGTATCTCAGCACACAATGTCAAGGTGACCCAAGACAAACAAATTGTCCATTCTTGCTCCAATTACACATCAACTCATGGCAACGAGAGAAGCTGCATCTGTTTCCTTCCTGCTTGTGTTTGACAGAGATTTCACACACACACACATATATATTACAGTTCATTTGAAAACATTGTATAATGTTAGTTAGGCCCTTTTTGTTTAATAAATACTTGGTTTACAGACTTTTTATTTTTTTATTAAGTTGGTATGGAGGGGAAAAATAGAAAAAGGGAATATGGAGAGGTTATTTGCACACTTGAGTATATCATACATGGGTGAGTGAGTGAGTGAGTGCTTCAGGCAGTAGCCCCCCCCAGCAGCTGCAGTGAGGCAGAATCTGAGACCAAAGGTTTACAAGCTTTCTTGTACTCCAAGCCCTCATGACTTTGATATTTTCATGTCAGCTCAGGCTGCCCATCTTATATCCTTATATTCTAAAGGATGTCACTACCTTTATTAGGGTAGTATCTGTCCGTTTTAGGGTCCTTCCAGGGTTGTCATTTTTTTTACATGAATCAGCCACTTCCTTCCCCCTTTCAGCTGTATCTGCCTATATTTGAGGTGAATCTGACCTTCAAGAAGGGTTGGGTTGGGTTGGGCTTTATCCGCTGTTATTGAAGCTGAACTTAAAAGGGTAGCATCTGTACTTCAGTTACCCCTCCCCTTCTTTGTCTTGTGTCTGCCACTATCAGATCTTAATCTGCCCTCATTATAAAGGTTCATGGAAATAATGTTTCCCATAAGATGATGTTACAATATATGTACACAAACTTTGCTTTGGCAAAATAATCCTACAAAAAATATTTGAAACGTGTGCGTGCCAGTATCTGTTACATCAGCTCTTGTCGTCATATGATTACTTGAGACATTCTAAGAAAGTCATCTCATAATGTACAGTTATTGATTTCATTTTTAAGTATTAATTTACAGTGAAAGTATCTTGAAGTTTCGGTGATGTACAGCGACAGAATTAATGATAAATATGACAGAAACTTTACATTATCAAATTGTGAAAGATGCATGAAAAAGCTATTTTCCTAATGATGTGTATTTCACGCTGTCAAGGCAAGCATGAAGAGGGCTGTCAGATGTAAACTATGACAAAAAGCACTTCAAAAGATTAAGCCGACTGTTCACAGTGTGCTTTGCCAGTTGAAACCCACTCTGGGTTCCTGGGACTGTGTGAGTACCTGTTTGCTAGCCTTGATGCCATTAACACGGTGATTGTTCTACACCAACCTGATACTTCTCGACTAAACTGCTAATACCAGCCTCAGCTTCCAAATCTGATGGTAACGAACAGGCAGAATTAATCTGTTGTTTGGCGGAAACCACCCTTTGACACAGAGCTCTCATCTTCCTCCGGATTCCCAGGAACCTATTTTATTACTCTTACGTAGGAAATTGGTAATAAAGGGTAGGGATTGAAATGAGCAATTCTTGTCATTCCCAAAGCTGGGGCTAAGCTGTGAAATGAACAATTTGTCTCCTGTGTAAATCTTATTTATCAAACACAACTATCAAGAACCGTGATCAAATGCAGCCCCATCACATAGATCATTTGCAACACGCTCTGAGTACATAATGGCTCCTTTGAAATCTTCCAACAATCAGCCTTCCAAATGCCACTAATCTCATAGAATCTGATGTGAATGTAGTGCTTTGTGATAGATTCATTAAAAAAAAATATCCAACAAACTTGCTTGACAAAAGATGTTCTCTTTCTCAAGGGAGTGAAAAACAATAGTGTTGAAAATAAAGTTGGAATACCGAAAAAAATAGAAAAAAGTTCAGGGGATACTTGTTTTGTTGTCTATTTCAAAAGCATATTTTTTTGCTAATAGTTCTTTCATTATTGGATACATAAACAGCATCAGGATTAGATCTCTGAGGGGATGCACAGATACTATCCATCTTTGCCCTGAACTGCAAACTACCATGGGATATCTTCTCAACTGACCATCTCAATATGAGAGTGGGGACGGTGGGTTAGTCTAGTGGTTAAAACATTCACTCGTTATGCCGAAAACCCGGGTTCGATTCTCCACGTGGGTACAGTGTGTGAAGGCTATTTCTAGTGTCCCCAGTCATGATATTGCTCGAATATTGCTCAAAGTGGTGTAAAACCATACTCACTCTCTCTCCAATATGAGAGAGAGCTGAAGTCCTTCCTCTTTCTTTCTTTTGAAAGTATGAATATTTTTCATATACTCAATTGCTAAATTTAACTCATCCTCTAACACGTGATTGATCAAATTGTGAAAGATCACATTCACAGATCACCAGGTATGACTACATTGCTTATTACAAGCATTTTATTCCTTTCCAACATAATCTTTAGCTTGAAATGCATCTGGGAGCACTGTAGAAATCAAGAGGCCTGCTACAAAATGTCAATATTCTATTTGGCGTGTTCAGAGATGATCACATCAATGCAAACTCACTGATCAGATTTCCCAACTCAAACAGGATAAGTATTCCTATCATTATCATCAATGTTATTATCTACAATCGTCCTGAGCAGGACTGATCTTTAAGACTGTACATTACACACATAAAACACACAGATTGACGATGGAGCTCCTATCCTGTATATAATTTCCAGAAATATGAAGCTATCATCTCAATGGAACCGATACTATGTTGATGGCAGGCATTACAAGGGTCAGTGATCTGTCATGGATGATTTACCTGCTCCTGCCTTCATCATTTATATCTGCCGCCAATTGTCTCCTACTCAAGGGTGATATATGCTACTTTATACCCTAGAGGAAGTATCGGATACGACACCTTCTCATGCAATATACAGTTTCTGATGAATACTGATGACTAAAGAGCCTTGACGGATCTCTGCACAGAGTCTAGGTTGTAAGGAGAGGAAGTGAGTGAATGAGGCTTAGCAAAGTAGTCGGCAATATTACTCTGATACGTTGGAAGTCAGCGATGCCTGGATTTGACAAACATCAGGTGGAAGCAGTGCAGGATCAAAGCATCCCACTGGGGTATTTAGACACAATATTATCTGTATATTTATATACAGTCCTTCAGACCATGACATCGTTATCATTACCATCACAGTTAATCAACCAGCCGTGCCACATAATCTATACCAGGACACACAATCATCTGTAACTGATGACATTAGTGGTGTAACGATTCATCGATAGTATGTTTTAAAAATATGTTTTAGTTGTTTGACAAATAACATCATTTATTAACAACTAATATATAAAAACGATGTCTTAGCTTTGTTAAGAAAGAGAACAAAGAGAAGATAAAATTTAGAAAGCATACTTAAGAGTTTTTTTCAGTGATTCTGAATTATGATATAAATTACATTCAATGCTTTGTGAAAGAATTTGTGCAGAAACACACCTTCCCAAAGGAAACTTCAGTTTCAAACCTATACATGTTAGATCAAAGTATACTGACTATGTTTGTACTTTAAAGCATTAAATGCAGAAACTTTATTAAATGAACAGCTTTTTAAGTGCGTGTGAATGTAACACAAGATCTGCTGTATAACAAATATAGATTCAGTCATTTTATCTATCATATATGTTCTGCTATTAGAAATTGTAAAGTATTGGAATACATATCGTATCACCCCCATTGTATCGTGATGATAATTTTCTGGCAGGTTCCTTGCCAATACTTTCATGATATATCGTCTCGCCTAATTAAACTGGTATCGAGATATATCGTCTCGCCACTTAGACCACGATACACAGCTCTAGATGACATTTAGCCAGCCAACAAAGTCACACAATCACCAATGTCACATACACAATCATCAACAGATTCGTCTATACCATGACACACTATCGTCTATGCCATGACAACCAATGTCACATACACAATCATCAACAAATTCGTCTATACCATGACACACTATCGTCTATGCCACGACAATCAATGTCACCTTTAACATACCACTCAAGCTCAGTGACAGTTTGATCAAGCAATACGTTGATGGAGCTGACAAGAACCTACAATGGTGCTTCAGATAGCCGAAGTCAGATTGGCTCTGCAGTTGAAACACAAGCGCTGGTTCATCATATAAGTCAGTCTAATGCCAGTCTCTTCTGTGTTCAAGAGGAGACTGAAATAAGCACCAATGCTTCTCTGTTGGAAGGTCTGAATTAGCTCATCAAAGTGTAAAGCACCAGGGTTACCATGTTATGATACAGCTCTGATAGAGGTCTTGGGTTTAGGTCTTCATTTCTGAAGGGTGTATATGGTCATGTCCAGTCAGTGTCCAGGCGTTAAGAGATATTCTGATAGTGTTCTACCCATGTCCCGTCAGTGTCCAGGCTTTAAGAGATATTCTGATAGTGTTCTACCCATGTCCCGTCAGTGTCCAGGCTTTAAGAKATATTCTGATAGTGTTCTACCCATGTCCAGTCAGTGTCCAGGCGTTAAGAGATATTCTGATAGTGTTCTACCCATGCCCCGTCAGTGTCCAGGCGTTAAGAGATATTCTGATAGTGTTCTACCCATGGCCAGCCTGGGTGTCCAGGCTT
>VKKT01001040.1:148658-158704 GCA_008038995.1 Haliotis laevigata
CATCAAAGATGGCTTGAGCTGAAGTTGTCCCTATATGACTCATACAAAGTCCACTGAAGAAGCTGGTCAGTAAGACATTAATATGACTCTACCTGTCATAATGTTGCTGTGCATGATGATGGACTAGATCCTGCTGCTCTGTAGTTGTAAGAGGCATCTCATTGATGTCATGTCTTCCTACACAGGTTCAGTTCAAAAAGAAGGATTCAGGTTTCTTCATTAAAATCACCAACTTCAGATACCCGATTTCAGAATATCCGCCAAAAGAAATATTTCAGTTGAAAATTGAATACTATCGGATATCAAGCAAAGATATTCCTTTCAACATACTGGACATGCTGACCTCTGCACTTTATGGATGTAAAACTATATCCTTAATGACATTTCAAAGGATGATTGCTGGGTCTCCAGTTCATGAAGGAAGAGGACTAGGACTGGTCTTTGATGTTGATGAAGGGCAATAAAGAATGGGATGTCTTACCTCATTACTGATTGAGTGTATTCATATCTTCTTGGCAAACTGAGTTAAACCATGGTTCAAAACATATACAGTCTACTTGGTGTATAACATACAGTCTATTTGGTGTATAACATACACATCAACTTGGTGATTACATACACTGTGTATTGGGTGTATAAAACTGACTGTTGCCTTCGTGTATAAGATGTATAGATACTGACAACAATGAGTAGAACATACATTGTCAATTTGATATATAATATATACTGTCTATTTGGTGTATAACACATGCTGTCTATTTGTTGAACAATATACACTGTTTATTTAGTGTACAAACTATCTACTTTGTGGATAGCTCAAAAAATGCCTATTTTCTCTGTGCAAATCGGTTTGAAACACATTGTATACCAAGTAGTCCTGCTGTTTAACACACTGTCTCCATCATGTATCTATGGCATATGTATACAATACATCTTGATAAACAAGTAGACCAGGCTGGTATGTCATATCCCTATACTATCATACAGATCTGGATAAATTCCCTGACATTTAGACTGACAGACTAATGCTTGGCTTTGAATATATATAATTTTGATAGTAACCAACAAATCCATTTAAATTGAAAAGGAGCCCCAGGGAGATCAGAGACTGAAGTAAATAAATGTGTATGCTTCATTATAGTTACATTCTACTTAATTTAGGACCTATTTTTGCCATGGGGTCATTGCATGATGGATTGTAGAGTACTAATTAGTCTCTGAATATATATAATTTTGATAGAAACCAATAATTCCTTTCAAAAGGAGCCTCTGTGAGAAGGGATATTCAGAACCTGAGGAATCTAGACTTGCTTCATTTAGGGCTTTAAGCATTGCCGGGAGGGCTAGGCTATAGGGAAAATCATAAGGTTCAGGGACTTTGAGACAGACTAACAGACTGATTATAGTGTACATGACAGCATTATGCATTCACTTTCATATCCTGTTAAGTATCTGTCAATGAAGTGCTATTTATCATGAGTTGATTAGGATATTGTTTCAAAACACAGCAACATCTCAACCAAAGATACACTGACAATAGCAAAAGTAGACTATAAAAACTATTCTGCTTCATGACAATAGTAACAAAGGCATGCTCCTGCAACCCAGTGTCTTATCAATTCGCTGACCTGTAAAGTCTACCAGACTAGATTGTGTTCACATACAGGGCTGAAGACGCCTGTAGCCATTGCCCTAGATGCCTTAACAACAGCAATCCAGCATGGTCTGAGTGCCCCAGCCACAGCTGATTTAAATCCATTCATTTGTTCCTGATCTATTATCTTTCATCTTTGAATCTTCATTTTACCAACATTTCCATGTGACCACTGTACTTGAGTGATATTAACACTGTCTCATAGCTTCACACATACTAATCCTTGCAGGCAACCATGGATGCTCAAATTACAAAGGTTATTGAGTAGAGACTTAAAGGTGCCTTCTCCAACAAGATGAAACACTGATTGCTACAAGGCAATGAGTACTGTGCAGCTATAGACAATTTTGTGATGTCATCCTGCCTCCTAGACTAATGCTTAGTCTCTGAATATATATTATTTTGATAGTAACAAACAAGCCCATTTAAATCGAAAAGGAGCCCTAGGGATGCCAGAGATTCAGAACCTGAGGAATCTAGACTTGCTTTATTTAGGGCTTCAGCACAGCAGAAAGGACTTGGCAGAAGGGAAAAATAATGTGGTTCAGTAATGGATCCATAGTGTTGGTTTTTATAAATACGATACCATTCTTTGTATTACCGTAGTACCTCATATTGTTTCCTTGTCATTATACTAACTATGATTTGTGAAACTGATATAATGTAAAGCATTTATATGGTTATATGTATCTATATTTCTATATCTTTGTACCTACTATGTTTAAACTTGTAGTTTATAGAATATTGCCAATGTTCCGTCATGGAATGCTATGCAATAAATATCTTATCTTAACTTATCAAATGGCAGTGTGAGGATTTCTTTTGTTCTTATGGTGAGTAGAATATATTTCGACAGATAACTGAAACTGATTATTCTCTGGTGTTATATCTAAGCCTTTTTTAACATGGTACTGTTGTACAACGTGTAAGCTTAGCAGACACTTACAATTGCAACAGTTGTAGCGCTAAGGTTCGTAACTTCCAATGACAATCTTACAGACACCAGCATATAGTAGTGAACACCAGAAATGGGCTTCACAGCAGCATGTAGTACCACTGGTGGATTGTGTGTGTCCTGATTGAACAGGTTACATGTGATTGTGACACAGGCCAGCATGTAGTAACACTGGTGGATTGTGTGTGTCCTGATTGAACAGGTTACTCCTGATTGTGGCACAGGCCAGCATGTACTATTCACACACCTCATTGCATTCCCATCTTATGAACCATGAGATAGCAGTAACCTTTTCTGCCCAGGATGTTTGAGAAGACCCACATGGTATTGTGCAACTTCAAAACACAAAACAGTGTTGTGCTGGTATCTGTTAGCTAATATTTCAATAGTTACAAAGGGTCCCAGAGGTGGGGCCAAGCCATCAAACAGGGCATGGACCAATTGCAACTATGGAACACTAGCACAACAGCCGATAGACTGTAAGACAATCTGGCAGCAGTGTGTAGTGTAGCCAGTCAGGAGTATCAGCCAGGGTAAACAGCAGGCTGAGATGAGAGTGCCCTGGCGTACACAGATCAGCCCTGTTTGGGGCTGCTGTCAGATGGAGAATACATTACGACATTGTTTTTAGCGTATTTTGGTTTATCATGCCCAGAGGTTGGCCAACCCAGATTTACGGAAATGTCAAACATCCGTCAACTAAAGCTGGGAGATTACTGATCAACTTGCCATGTCACGCTCTGAGTGTTTCAATATCTACACTTAAAGTATCAGATTTTAGAGAGAAAAAACTCTGGTGCATACTGATTAAACGAACACAGGATGTTTCGTTTTTCAAAATGGTTTTGAGTCCCCATAAATCATGAAAATTCACCTCATGTCTAATCACCATATTCATCACACAAAACTATTTGTTAATTCATATGAAACTAAAAACTACTATAAAACTATTTGTTGCATTGTTAATCGTGAACCATGCCTAGAACACTGCAAGATAAAAAACACACAGTATCTACATTACAATACTAAGACTGAGTTATCACACACTAATAATTGAACTGGGAAGAAGAGCAAGACCACCTACACCTTTGGAGGACCGGCTCTGTGATCAATGCTCAGTCCTTGAGGATGAGTGAGTGAGTGAGATGGGTTTTACCCCACTTTTAGCAATGTTCCAGCAATATCATGGTGGGGGACACCAGAAATGGACTTCACACATTGTACCCATGTGGAGAATCGAACACAGGACTTTGCCGTGACGAGCGAACACTTTAACCACTAGGCTACACCACCGCCCCCTTGAGGATGAAGAAAACTACTTGAAGTAAACTGTCTTGTAGTAAACATGCTGATGTAAGATACTCCTTATTTAATAACCATTCCTCTCAAATTAGTTACTTTCAAAGCCTTACCACCACAGAAAAATTTAGCCCCTTACAAATAATGTACCAGATTAGCACAGAAATATTCTGCTGTCATATATACAACTTCAAACATATCTAGGAGATCTCTAGATTGTCCTAGGCCATTATACACATTTGTATTAGCATATCTATTGTTACTCTGACTTACATATCTTGTTTATGTAGCTTATAGACTATTGTCACTGTTTCTACATGGAATGTTTGCGCAATAACTATCTTGTATGAACACTTACACACCCACTCACGGCTTCAACATAACTACTACATTATAGCCGTCTTACATTTTTAGCGGAAATTTACAAAAACATAGCCTTCTCCACAGTGGAGTTTTTCTGCCAAGATCGCTCTTCATATAACTGTCAACGCCTCTTGCAACACATTACTCAAAAAAAGTGTGTCCCAAGTTCCTAACTTTCAGTTCACACAAACAAGTGATCACACTTTGGTCGAGAACATGCTGTGAGCACATGACATTTCACAGAACATGACTGTACATGGTAATCAATGACAATACAGTGGATTCTTTGTTTCATAAACTGGTGGAAATGAATGAACACTAAAGTACAACTGTTCCAACATTCTTTCCCTGGTTTCTTCACAAGCTCTGTATTACACTTTAGATGAACATTTGGGAATAAGTAAATGAAGTCTTGTATTTTCATATGCTCCCTTACTGGTTTCCGGCAATTTATGTGGTCACCGTCTCTCCCTACACTTCTCCACAGTTCACTGTCTCTGTCTGGGATGTTTCAACATCAGTGATCCACAGAGGACCTTGTATTGTCAATACTAACTATCTACCATCAAGTTAATGTGGTCACTGGCTCTCCCTACACTTCTCCACAGTCCAATATGTCTCTGTCTGGGATGTTTCAACACTAGTGGTCCACAGAGGGCCCTTTATTGTCAATACTAACTATCTACGATCAAGTCCTTGCTGTTCTCCACAGTTCACTATGCCTCTATGTGCGATGTTTCAACACTAGTGGTCCACTTAGGACCACAACCTACTGAAACATGAAACCCTTGCATTGAGGTATCTGGACATTTCATTTCCGTCATCTGATGTGACAAGTACCAGTCTCACAACTAGGCTGCGGAAATTATACTGTACTAGCTGTTCTCTTGTGTCACATAGGTGCAACAAAGGCTTCACCAGAAACACATCAGGATCAGTTGTCTTACAACAGACAAGCACCATCAGTTTGGTCCTGCCCAACTTCTTGAAGAAAACATATCAATGCCTTACTCTGATTATTTCTGCCATTTATACAGGATACATAACACAAAACTATTGGTGGTGGTGTGTGGCACTGTGCAAAGACCACAGTGCACAATCAGTTGAAATTAGGCAACACTGGTCGCTGAGAAAATTGGATGAGTGACTGTGCTTGGCAGAATGACTCATGCGAGTTTTTATGACTTCAGACCTGCTGCACAATGAAGCATATAAGACACATCTGGTCTCACCTTAGGCAAGTGAGTTTGTTCAATATTCCCTCTGTTCACCCAGCAGTGAATGGGTACCCGGTGGGTTGATATATTCATCACTGTTAACCACCAAGCACCTTACAGGCAGCTTGGGTTGTAGTGCACACTGATCCATAATTAATACATTTCTACATTATTCTACATTTCAGACAGAAATAGGCTTGTTTCATATGGAGCTAGTGACTGATCTAACTATCTCCACAATTAAATGGTAGAACTACCAGTAATTAATTTAACTATCTACAGGAAAAAATGACAGTGAGCAGGGAATATAAGGGAAGCAACTCCTTCCAGAAGACATAGTACTGGCACATAGACAGTGAGCAGTAACAACAGGCTGTGTGTTATCTCCATACAAATCTCCTTTTTTCAGTCTTGACACATTCACACTAACACCACACTCCTCTTTCACTTATCATCATCAACTGACAAGCACACAGACCTTGCCACCATCTAGATAAGGTACATGTTATTTTCCATCCAACATTATGACATGCTATCTCAATTACCCAGTGTTTGTTTGCCTAGACTAACACTGGCACGTGGCCACAGCATAAAAGTCTCAGTGTTAACTATATATAATTATCCCTTTAGAGAGGATTTTACATTTTTGAACAGTTAAGTATTATTTGAAAAGGTGCTTATTCATGGAGGCCACCCACGCTATTTGTCTTGCAATAGGTAAGGTTAAATTATTTTAGAACCTACCTTCCACATATGTACTTCTTGTTAAATGAGGTGTTGGCTTAGATTGGCTCCTTCAGAAAAACCAATAAACATTGTCTAAGACCCCTAATTGTTATTGGCTATATTGTTACCTGTAAAACTAAGTGCCTTTCAAGTAGAACATGAGTTGTTTATAAGTACAGTACTCTATGGTTATAATGAACTCAAACGGACCAGTAATGTTTGTACATTATAACCATAGGTCATCACTCACATTTGGACAGAAATATAGTGTCCAGGACCAAAAAACAGATTGTTATATCGCAGTTTGTAAGTATGTCCATGATAAACATAATTTAGGCCAGACCAATTATATTTCTTGTTTTACGGTTCCGCTGGTCTTAGTTTTTCAAGCATAACAACAAAAAAAGAAAAATAAAAGAAAAAGAATTTTCCCAGCGTGAAAACTATAAGTCTTATGTTTTTATTGGCCAAAAATGTAAACTTACAAGAAATTTGTTTAGATCATTTTTGGGGCCCATACTATAAACTGCCAAAAGTGAAATACATTCAGTATTTAAAAGGAATATTCCTTTGACTGGTGATTTTTTAATATATTTTTCCCCTCCTGCCTTTAGGTTTTCTGAGGACAAAAATCGGTAAAACAAGAAATAAAATTGGGCTGGCCTTACATGTTTATACCAAAAATCCAAGTCTCCAGCTGAAACCTTGTAATACTCTCCAGTGAAAACAAGTGAAACTCAGTGCAACTAACATCACTGCCAAATTGATGTAGATATAGAATTTGTTATTTTGGAAGCATACTACTCTATTTGAAAGTCAAACACATGGCTAAATGTGAAAGGGTTCCTATGTGAGTATTTACGGTAGTTGCTGCTCATCCAGACATAATTACACCCATTCTTGTGCTGTCTCCCAACTAAATGTTCATTAATATCCTTTGTGGGATGTGGCACAAGTTCCAATCTGGAAAATTACTGGCAATTTTTGTCAATACAATTTCAAAGGAAAGGCTCATTGACAAACGTAAATGTCATCTACCAAGCAAATAACAACAGCTAGCAGCAAATATTTCTCTGTGGAGTCTTGGATAGTGTGCCAAAGCACCTAGCACACGAAATGACAGAAATGACGGGACATCCTGTCAAGAGCTACTCCACTGTCTATTACACTCACAACTTGATGTGTCTCTTATTTCCATGGAGGTTTCAGATTGGGATAGGTAGATACTATTTCAGTGATGGCATTGATACTTCTTGTGTCCCCACCCAGAGAGGCTCGAGTTCCATCATGGGTCCTACCGGGGCTCACAGGACATGTAGCCAGCATGCAACCAACAAAGGAAGTTTGTCTTACTTTTTTTCTTAAAGTATACAAGATATAGACTTACGGGCTGCTAGGATATCACTACTTAATGGTAAGTCATGCGCGTTCACTCACATATGGAATTTCATTGAAAAGAAGGATGACTAGGCTTTCTCAGTGTAGGAAACAAATGGAAGGAGTTGTTTACAAGTGACAGAGATTAACCCCCAAATAACCTGGCAGCCTTTTCATGAAGCTGTCTTAGCTAAATCACATCTTAGCGACTTACAACTAAAGTTTCACTGCCTTAAGAGCCATTCCTGATGCCGTCTTAAACCTACCGCAATGTTATCTGACATAGGACGTTGCTATTCTTGTCTAAGACTGAGCTCTCTTGTCTTGTCTAAGCTGGGGTATTGGCAGTGACATCATTTCTTACTCAAGGGCTTCCCAAGATAAAAATTCATGAATGCAATAAAAAAAATCACACACACACACGGACACACACATTCATGCACAAATTATGCTCTTTTGTACGAATCTTTTGAACCTCTAAAAATTTAAAGGGTGAACTGCATGTTGAGCTGAATATCGCAGATGTCTATTTCATCCTTGAAACTCAAATCATGAAAATAAGCACAGACATCAGTAAATATCCTGTTTGTATGAATGTTTCTTTGATATATATTCAAGTTTTCTTTGAGCTATCCTGTAAGCCTAGCAATCTATAAACTGTGTAGGAACTCACATGCAGCAAAACGGAAATTTATAAATCTACCAGGTCAAGGAATACGTGATTTTTACCACACACTTTATACCACATGCATAATGATAATGAATTTTTAACAGAAATAGTGCTGTAATCTCATTTATATAAAATCTTTCACTTCAGTATGATGCCTCTCTGTAACGCCTTGAGGTCGATGGATGGTAACATGGATTAATGTTCCAGCAAGTGCAGTTAACATAAACTGTAAACATTTTAATTCAATCACAACAGATATATATATGGTCAGGTTGCTATTAACGAAAACAGTATGGTTTCTGTCTGCAAATGACGTCAGTTTTCTTTAAAAAACAGCACACAGAGAAAAATTCTGTAATGCTCCTTTCAACACTCACAAGAGAGTATTCATTCATGAATTCAAAAAAGCAAGCTATATAGCTATCATATCCTTAGTTCTTAATCCTCTCAATGCTACTGTGAAACCCATTCGACAGCAGAGCAGCATAATGACATCCACAAATATAACTTGCAATAATTATTCATCAAGTCGGATTCACGTGTCATTTGAATTATGTACGGAATGCATTAATTCTCAGCTTTCTAAATATATATTCTTCAATTAGTTTATGTACCTTAAAACGAAACGCCCGCGAATTAAAAATGTGTTTGCCAAAATTCTCGGCACACAGCCGCAAATAACGGCCATTGTTGACTTCTGGGCCTAGATTTTTTTGAAGCTCTCTTAGAGTTAAGATAGTCGTAAGTGCCATACATTAACATTAACTTACGACTATCTTAGCGCTAAGAGAGCTTCGAAAATCTAGGCCCAGGCTCATCACGAAAAGTGGTACCCACTCTAATATTTTCTTCGTAATGAAATATTTTTAAAATAATTTTATCAATATTTTCTTTCTTTGGTAAAGAGAAAACTCTGAAGTTTCCCATTTTCTAAAAATTATTAACTTTTGGTTTAATTCGATCTCAATGTTACATCACCGATTGGATGATTAAGAACGACCATGGCAACAGCGGTAAACATACAACTCCACTTGCATCGTTATACCGAAAAAAAAGTGCCATCCTTTCGATAGATCCAACTATTTTCGCTGGAATTAATTACATGCTCTGATTCGGTAAATGTTATTTTCTTTGTAACAAAATTATCATATTTATCGAGCGATTGGTTACTTACACTTCGCTAATGCATTTGATAGATCCTTACTATCTTTACCCATGACCATTTGGGAGAGAAAATACTAATCATATCATTGATAACATATAACATATAAAAATATATGAAAATATAAGTGGTAACCAGCTGTGAAACATTCAGCATTACAAATCTATCATCACTATTCACCAAGGATTTTAATTTATTGCATAAATTTTTATATGTAATTCAAATTGTTCTGAAGGGAGACTATAAATTTAGAATACATGAAATATGAACGCAAAATTTATTAAATCATCCCTAATTTCACGTGAAACTATAATTGATATTATATTTTAGTATATAATATAATACATATGCATTAGTGTTGGGAATTGGTTAAAATGTCATAACTGATGATTGGTTCATTACCGCCGATCAATCATCGAAAATAATTGGTTAGCATCATTTATGAAATTTGTTAATGCACAAACATATAAGGAAAAAACATGTACTTATTTTTGTTTTTTTTGGGGGGGGGGCAAAATTTCACATCTTTAAAGGATGACTAGTATGTTAGGAACATAAATCTCTTGATGTCTTTAAGATAAATTCATTGATGACTTGGAACAAGCTTGTAGTGCTTATGAAAT